>RBZT01000226.1:0-19005 GCA_003693705.1 Polymyxa betae
CACCAGACATTATCGTCTCATTTTCGAACTCCGATTCGCAGTCAGGCACACTGGATTCTAAAGTCGGCTTCCTGAATTCCGAAGATGATCCTCAATCGGAGATTTCAGATGCGGATCAGATATCTGCTTACTGTGATAATGTTACCGAAACCCTACCATTGCCTAAGATGGCATCCCTTTCAACATCCGAGTCCAGAATACCTGCAAATCGTCATCTTTGTAATGCCGTGGGTTCAGATGGATCACTTCATGACCAGCAGGATTTGTCATGTTCGCAAACCCGCTCAGACTTGGCAATCTCGTTAACGGATTCTGGTCCAGTATCACAGTTAATGAGGAAATATATTCCCGCGAAGTGCAGAATCAAACGCCCCAGAAAGCCGAAATCACGTTGGGTTTCTTTGTTACTTTCGTCTATTTTCCGTTTAACTGAAAATTAGGCCGTAAACTGAAAATTTCGGCATTTCTAAAATCCAAAAAGGGTAACTGTGCCTTTAGCTGTTTGATATCCTATATTACTGATATGTCATTATAGAATCCAGCTCAACTTCCAGATCTCAGACACATAACGTGAGCTCAGGTCGGCTACTTTACAGTTTCTACTAGAGACGCTAATCGAAGTTTTGCGTCTTTAACTTTTCGTGGCCTTCAATGTGGGCTATTTATTCACCAGAGAGTATTGTTACAGATCTGCTATCCGTGCAGTCCAAACTGGAGTCTATAGCTGCATCGGAGCCATTGGTTATTGGTTGCGGACCTTCACAATGTTCCAATAATGTGGCTCCAGAAGATGTGATTGGTGATAAATTGGTGGGAGAATCTACGAGTTCTGTCTATGAAGGTCTTGCTATGGAGCCTGACAGAACGTCTGTGATAGCCACGGAGCTCTTCTGTGACATTCCTGCTACAGAGCATGAATTGGTGACGGAGACTTCAAAGGACCCCGTCTTTGAAAAGCCAGAATCAGAGATTGATACAGGACCCAAGATTGTTTCGGATTTCGTTTGCGACATTCCTGCTAGAGAGCCTGAAGTAGTGACGGAGACAACTACGGACACCCTCTGTGAAGTTTCTGTCACAGTTTCTGCGTCACAACCTGCTGCTCAAGTTTCCAAATCTCGAAAGCAACTCAAAAAGAAGAACAGAAAACAAAGTGCGATGTGGTTCACTCAACTTTTGATTTCTGCTAAATTTCACAATAGATAAGGCTGCGCAATCCGGAATTGCCACTCATGTGTCTCAACCTATCTCTAAGAACTTGCACGACTCCGGACCTTGTGATAAGCCCAATTCCTCCGTACCTGCTGATATTGCTTGTGAACGACCAACCACAGGTCAGCACAATCCTGCGTTCACCGATATTTTTTATCTTGGTTTTTTATTGGCAATTTTACCATTAATCCAATCGATTCGTGTTCATTGTGAAGTATTTTCATAGTTCACCCGAAATATTGACTGTATCCGTAGATCATATTCGTAAAAATCAAAATGTGGTTTCCGCAATTCTTGGAAAACTTGACCACCCGAGACGATTCTCGTCCCCAGACATCATTCCAGATGATCAGGTCAGTTTCAACCATTTTCAAGACGTATGTGATGTTCATTTTTTGGAACATTTCTCGGACATATGCTTTATGAGGTTATGTGCCGGGATGCTCTGTCTCGAACCCGGTCAAGGTACTGGCCCGGCCTCCATTCTCCGTGAGCAATTCTCCGCTGTCATCTCGACTCTGAACGACTTCCAACCCGACCTTCAATACCAGCTCGATGCAATTCTGTACGATATCCGAATGTCCGCGGACCAGTACGACCGAGATCAGGTCCTGAGTGCGATGCGAAGCCTGTTCAAGTTACAATGTACAAAGGAGGAAGCTCGATTGCAGAGGTGCTTGAAGGAACTGCGGCAGATCGTAGTAGAGAAGTATCCGGTTTGCGTGCAACAAGTTCATGCCGTGACGGACTCCGCTGTCTGTTTAGACCCAAAACTTGCGATGGGGTTTCTCGATCTTGTGTGCCGCGAATGGAACGTTGAACGGACATTATACAATCGAAGGGCCAGTATGAACAACAATTTTTCGAAAGCATTGGCCCAGATGGAAACTTTACTGTCAAAGAAAAAGGAACCTCAGAGAGCAGTTTCTACCGAAACTTATTTCACGCGACTCGATGCGCAAGAAGTTTCTCAACTTAAACGACTTTTCCAGCTTTGTACGGAGTTTTCAGGTAAACTAGTCTCAATATTTGTGTTTCGCTTTTGTTTATTTGCATCAAAGCTCTTAGTATTTGTTTGATACGTTTTTTATGAATCAGTCTGTATTCATCAATTGTAGATTTGTTCGACAGTGACAAACTGCGTGAGTTGCTTCTGCCTTTATCAGAATTCACATTCGGCAGCAGTCTACTGCGACGTCATAACAATGACAATGATATCCGCGATGCGATCTTTGACATCGCACTGAAAGTCTTCAAAACCATCCGGGGGCATCAGAATGCCTGGCTTGAAAAACTTTCATGGAAATGGAGAAAGACTGCCGTGCAACCGGAGCGGACCAATTCGAACCCATGTTTGACAAAACTCCGGGATTGGCATATCAAAGAGATTTCATTATCGATGGTGGAGCTCACTATAATCGAATTGATACAACGTGTTCGAATCCAAGTGGAGAAGCAGCTCGAAATCAAGCTATGCGAATATCAGGTGAATGTTACCCCATCTTCATATGGAAAGTTTCTCGACGAATGTACAGAAATGGTTGGGAACCTTGCCGTTATGAAGTTCGTTCAATAAACCCTCTGCTTAACTGGTAAACTGCTATCACTCATGTTATCTAACTGCCATGCAGTCAATAAGAGGCCGGTTCTAGTAGAAAATGCGTGAGCAGCAATTCATTTTCCAGCCAGTCTGATTTCGTCTCGATATCTGATAACTAGCGGATTCGCGCTATGGATACAGAGCCGGATGTTGGCAACCATCATCAAATTAGTTTATTCTAAATCTATTCGATCCAATGAGAAGCCAGATCTTACACCATGCTCGGACCATCCAATAAGAAAGCGATCTCCGAACCTGCTTCAGCGTAAGAGCGGGCAGGGCGGCCTTCATTGTCGAGAAGGTTCCAATCGATCATTCCATTGATTGAGAGCAGCTCACGAACGGCGGCGGCATTTCGGGCCTGTACGGCATGGTGCAGAATCGGTCTGGGATCTTTCATAAAAGCGGCTTGGTTGAGCAAGCACCCGGAACGGCGTCTGTAGCAGAGCACGTAAGAGGCCGTGCTGGCCCTCGGTGTCTATCAGCACCATCATGATTCTGTGAATCTGTTCAGAGAACGCAAATCGGAAGTTCTCGCACTCCATGACGGAGGTGATCACGTCGAAGCTTCCGATCTGGATCAGGTCAAGAATCTGCTCTTAGAGCGCAATGTCCGCACGAATAACGAAAGGTAAAATACGCTGCAGCTCGGTGGCCGTGAACTCGGAGAGTTTCAAATTCCACAGATGAAAAGGGAGTCAGAGAAAGAATAAGTTCATGACGAGATCTGGGTGTGATCGAATATATTGGGATGCGATAATATCGGAAACGCTCTTTGCCGTCCAATAGCGAAAACTGAGAGGTAATTGCGCTAAATGTTCCGGAAGGCGAGCTACAATCTTGTCGCTATCAAGATAGAAGATATCATTCTTGATAACTTGAAGAATATCAGCAGGAATACTGGATGTGGACATGGAGTCGCAATCCTCAGGAACCAGCTGTAGAAATTTGCAGAAAGTAATTCTTAGTGACAATCTTTCGTAGCGACCATCGGCCGATATGAGGATGGATACGGCCCATCCGGGAATCAATCTGCCAACAGATGGGATCCGTCCGATTCCGCTCTTCGTGAACAGATTCAGCACGGCGTCCGGTGAATAACGCGCTGCCATCTGGAGCCGACTCAAGAAGAGAGCGGCAACTTCGTCGGTGAAGATGTCGGAGAGAACGACGGTCAGAAGCGCGAGCAGCTGCCGCAATGTCTGCATCACAATAGCTACGTTCATGACCTCGGTGATGTAAATATGAGTGATGGGACAATACAAGCTCCGGGTAGTATCTGAAATGTGCCGACACCAATTAAGTTGAGCCGGACTTGCGAAAGCCGGAGTCTGACTGAAGCAGTGTCTGCGGCGAACCGATCTCCGTCGAGGCGTAGACACAAAACTGGCTGCGCTTCCATTGTCTGTGGCGGGAAACTACTTCTGTCTGTCGACAGCAACGCACTTTTTCATCTGTCGACAGCTGGCGACAGATCTCTCTCTCTCTTTCTCTCTCTCTCTCTTTCTTTCTCTATCTTTCTCTCTCTATCCTTTTCACTCTCTCTTTCTCTCTCTCTCTCTTTCTCTCTCTCTCTCTTTCTCTCTCTCTCTTTCTCTCTCTATCTTTCTCACTCTCTCTCTCTGTCTCTCTATCTTTCTCTCTCTATCTTTCTCTCTCTCTTTCTCTCTTTCTCTCTCTCTCTTTCTCTCTCTCTCTCTCTTTCTAACATCTATCAGCCCGCTCATTTCTCCTGAGAGTCAAACAGTCCAGTCATGCGGGCAATTGCACAGGCGCTGGGATTAGCTCGAATTCCTTGCGACCCTTGCTCTGAATACTGTGTTTCTGTCTCTGCTGATGACCCTAGCCATCATGTAAAAAACATGAGTGCCGTCTTGAGTTTATTTTATCAAAGGTCGGGATATTCAAAACATGCTTACAGAATACAAAACAAGTAGAAAGGTTCATATATAAATTTCAATTATTCAGAGCAAGGTCATTGTGCGATATCAATATCCCTTGTAATAAAGTAATGATAAATACAATGTTTACGTCTTCCACCGGAATCCATCAAACAATACTCAACGCTTACAAATTCATGAATCCTTAAACTGCGTATTAAATCTGATAGTCGGTTTGACGGGTAGCATTATACAATGCAACCGACCGATTTCGTCCATGTCGCGAGTACAACAAGATATGAGTTAAACCAAGAACTTAGAGAAGTGGCTCATATAGTATCTATATCTGATTATATATAAAGAGACTGTGTATGTGATAATGTGCAGGGTTTAGCTTTGCAGAAGTGGTGCAGTTGGTTGGGTACTCGGGCCGTAGACCTCTGGCTGGGATCCCTAATACATAATCCACGACAAGGAGTTATTTCTATTCCATCAAAAGAATAATTTATTCAGCAAAGGGATACGAAAGAATTTTATTCCTTTGAGGGAATTATTTTATGAGGAATTATTCCAGATTATTCCATTTCGGAATGCAGCAAATCGATGTCCCTGAGATGACAGTAAAATTTCAAGAAGACTTGCATTTCGAGATTCGTCGGAAGCAGACGATTGCGATTGTCAGGCAATTCAAACTCTGAGACCATAAACGACGCTCGCAAATTGTACTGGTTGGTCGAATGAAACGTAAGTAAGTAGGTATTATGGAGAGTGCACTTTTGCGCGGTTTACTTTGTCCGAAATTGCATTCATTTCTTGGACTTCCCCAGGTTCAGAGCATGAAGGGACATCCGGCTCATATTGCTGGGCTTTTAAACGTTAGGAGCATACAGCCTTTGCTCGTGAGAGTTTTAAAGTGTTGGGTTTTGCAAACTGCGGACTCCAACTCAGGATAACTTCTTTGGAGTGATCCTTATTCCGAAATAATTTTATTCTGAAAGAAGCAGAATAGGAATAACTTATTCCGGAGGGGGCGCTAGAGGAATATTATTCCTGATTTATTCCCAGTAGGGAATAAGCGAATAAACATGGAATAAATATTCCGGAACCCCTGGAAAACAGAGCATAAAGGTTACCCGGGCTCCGGCTTCTCACTATAAACAGACTTTGACCACGGATGGCAAACAACTTCTCAACGGGTCGCTTCGTCTGCGAAATGTGCGATATACCACTTCGAAGCTACAATGTAACGATTCCAAAGGCTGTCATCTGACCGCATGAATGGCGCAGAAATCCAAGGACTTTATCAACAGGAGCCGTACTGGAAGAAATCCAAGGACGATCTCAACAGGAGCCGTACAGGAAGATGAGCCAATCTTCATACTATTAATAACCTAACCACAGAATCACTAGTCAGTGGAATTAGGTTTTAGAGGGTTTTCAAGGTAACACAGCACGCGCACAGAAGTCGGATTCGCAGCAAGGAGGAGTTTATCAGAAAAGAGCCGAATTATAGAGCATCATCACGTTGTTCGAAACATTACAAACAGCTCAGAACATCGAATTGAATCGCGATCTTCGACCTGGACCGGCATAGAGACGGGCTGTAACTTGCTCGTACAATCCAATAACATCGCGATCTCTGAGCCGTCTTCAGCATAAGAACGGGCAGGACGGTCCTGCTGGTCGAGAAGTTCCAAATCGAACAGACCCTCAACTGAGAGCAGCTCATGAACGGAGGCGGCATTACGGGCCTGTACGGCATGATGCAGAATCGGAATGGACGATGTCGTAGAGGCGACTTTGTGGAGCAGGCCGTCCCGGAACGGAACCTGCAGCAGAGCGCGTATGAGGCCGTGCTGGCCCTCGATCTCGATCAGCGTCCGCATGATCTGGTAGATTGAGAAATAGGCCCCAAATCGGAAGTTCTCGCACTCCATGACGGAGGCGATCACGTCGAAGCGTCCGGTCTGGACCAGACCAAGAATCTGCTTTTCCAGCGCACAATCCGCACCAGAAACGAATGGCAAAAAACGCTGCAGCTCGGTGGCTTTGAACTCGACGAGATTCAGCCTCCATAGTTGAAAAGGGTGTCCGAGAAAGAATAAGGTCTTGACGAGATCTGGGTCTGATCGAATATATTTTGTTGCAATAATATGGGAAACGCTGGATGGCGAACAATCGTTAAAACCGGGAATTATTTGTGCAAAAGGTGCCGGAAGACGAGGGGCAGTCTCGGCACCCACAATGGCATTATTCTGGACTTTTTGGAGAACATCTTCAGGAATACTGTCCGTAGATATTGAGACGCATTCCTCAGGAACCAGCTCAACAATCTTGTGCAGAATATTTCGAAGTGGTTCTCGCTCGTCCCAATTATCTGCCAATAAAAAAAGAGTTACGATCCATCCGGGAATTAATCTGCCAACAGATGGGATCCGTCCGATTCCGCTCTCCTTGAACTGATCCAGCACGGCTTCCGGTGAATAACGTGCTGCCATCTGCAGCCGACTCAAGAAGAGAGCGGCAACTTCGTCGGTGAAGGTGTCGGAGAGACCGACGAACGGAAGCGACAGCAGCTGCCGCGATGTCTGCAGGAAGTCGCCGCCTGACGACCGCGTTCGGACTTCGTGCCGCCACACATCGGGAATCCGGCGCCGGACATGTTCGTAGCTTGTTTTGCCCAACTGGACGAACTTCGAAGCCATCCTCAGCCCGTATTGCGCGTGCTCAATGATCAGCTCAAGCTCCAGATAACGTTCGGGCTCGTCAGGCGACCCGCTGCAAGGGGCCAGTACGACAGGTGCAGCGATGACGGCAGCGCCGAGGCTGGAACCCGTCTCGATGTTGTCCTCGCTGGCAGGAACGCGACCATGGCTGGGTTCGGTGTCGTTCTGGATGGCGGATGCCGTCACGGACAGGAGAGCAGCGATCACAATAGCAACGTTCATGATCTCTGTATGAGCGATCTCACAATACAAGATTTTGTCTCCTACTCGAATGACCCAGTTTCCGGACAAACTTGTCCAGTCTACCCTCGATTCTGTCGACGCATTGTTTTCGCATATTTTCTCCGCAGAATTGATACTGACTGGCTTAGGGTTTAAAGAGCCAGAGAGTCTCATCAATCGCAGAATCTCCTCCTTTACCTGTAAGTTTAAATCCCGTCTGATGTAGTTAAAAAACTGCTTTTATTAATAAACGTTTGCGTCAATTGGGAATATTTGAAAAGCTCAGGTATATTCAACTACTACATACAGTGGATCGGATGTGAATATGCCATCAAAACTACCATTTGGCAGCTCGAACTCACATATTATGAATATATGAGACCATACACAGGGTCAGCACCGTTTCCTATATTAGACGTAATCGAGGCTCTCCCCACTTTCGTGATCAAATAATTACGGATTGTGCATTAACCGTGATAAAATCCCAAGCTCAAGGTATGTTATACGGTGATGAATACCGCACATGGGATCAAGCTGGCTGCAACGTAGACGGTTGAACATCTTTTGGAACGTTAAATAAGCTATTGAGAGAAAAACGACAGAAAAAGAATCCGATTCCACAATCCAATTACAAGAAATTTTAGATTTTTAGACGCTCGGCCTCGAGAGACTCAGTAAATGTAACATATTCACGTGAGACTGAGACTGTAATGGAATAACAGCACAGGGCTGCGCCCAACGCCCCGACTGCCTTTCAAGACACAGAGGCAGCTTGGCCCGATATCCGTTCTATCTGAATAAATATAAGACTCACTTGGTTCTTTGTGTTCTAATCCACCTAGATCTCGTTCTGACAGCGAACACAACAGACAATCTACACCAAACCGAGTGCAATGCGGCTCAAGATCCGAGCCGTGATGCTGGCTCCACGAATCTAATTCTCAATCCCAATATTGAAACTTGGACCGATGGAAGCCAAATCAGACCATCAAGTAGAAAGAAAGCGTCGTCCTAACAGGCGCGACTGCGATCGTAGATTTCTCAAACTACGAAGGTTACGACGAGAAAATTATAGCGATAGAAATCGGTACAGATAAAGCTCTTTCCACTTGATTTTGATTGGCGCAAGATCCATCTATTCACTAATTCATTCTCACACGTCCAGCAACTAGCCACCTTTCCCTACAAATACGAATATAGAACTGCCTTTGCTAAGGACGTCGCCGAAAATTACCTCAATTCGCAGAAAACAATGAAAACGAATTGGCATATTATACCGAGCCACACAGAACAAAAGGTTCTCGAAGCGAGGAAGTCGACGAGCTTGCAAAACACGCAGCAGAATTCGGTGATGAGAAAATAGAACCATAACCCATTTGTGTCAAAAAATAGATTGACTCCAAAGAAACGCGAAATATTAAATAACAGAATTATCTTGATAACAAACGTAGAGTCAGAGATTATCCGGATTGGACTCATCTCATAGAATGCAATGTCATAGCAGGATTAGTCAGAGCCCAGATCCATCATGAGCAGCCCACTGGTCGGCAAGGTGAAATGATGCCTCTCCAGTTCGGAGCAATTATCAAAGACAGAAGGACACATCGCAGGATTTATAGATGGAAACGTAAGGCCTCCCGCCTGCTGCAATCCAATGGCTATAACAATTATCAACATTAGAAGACAGATAGAGAGGACTGGGAGAGAAATAGCTGTGAGACAAGCGGGCTGCGCCGTCTGTCGAAAGATGGAAAGTGCGCAGAGATGCTTCAAAGGCCGAATCAGATCTCCATTCGATGTTCATGTTCCGTCTCTCAGCACTGTTGGCTGTCGCATATGTTAGACAGCTCGTGTCTGCTGTCTCCGGGGCAAGTCAGGTAACGTCAACGACGCTCGCTCTATCCTTGACTTTATCGCTGAATCGATGCAGGCTGGGTTCCATATCAGTGACAATCAAGTCTTTTCGCTGAAACTACGTACGTTACAATGATCTGTTACGCTACGTCACTAACGTTACATAGGTAACTATATGGTGATTGATGACAATGTGACGAGCCAAATAGAGATGTGCCTCATGTCCGAATCTCCGGAACAGTGTATAAGTGAGACATTGTTACATTCCATGTCTGAACAATGTACTGCTGCTGTAACGAAAGAGTTACATGTAACGGAACTGTTACAAGATTTCAGTAAGTACTGTACAAGATCCGTGGAGTTTATCCATCTGGACTTTGATGATGATGTTTCATTGACTACAACGTTACTTGGTATACGTCGTTCAATGTGGGAATACTGGTCCATCCTGGATAGTCTACTTCATGGACGTTCATCTTCCCTAACTACTACGCTACTTATAGAATGCGGAGATATAATACTGAGATTGTCATCCGTACATCCTGCAGCTGTATTTAATGTTACTACTGCATCAATTATTATATCTATGTTACATGAACGTATTAATTCCGAGATCAGCACGTTACAACGCCATTTCTTCCAACACGCTCTAGACATACAAGATAGTCAATTAGCGAGATTATTACCTCAACAATGTAGTACTGGATCTAGTCTATCGAGTACTTTATCTGAACTGATTATGGTACAGATAATGGCTTGTATGATGGTGATCACGGGGATGCTGTAACACCATCATGCTCGGTGTCTGCCGAAGTGCGGTCTTGTTGCATTTCACGTTTCAGTAACTGATACTGACTAATAGGACGATCATTCCAATTTCAACTGCGCATTTCATTCTGTGACTTCTCCTTGCGATCAGCCACGGATTTCGGATAACATTTTGTCTACAAAATCTGTCGATCATCCATCGGGCCATGCTGGCCCATTGCCCAGCCTGAAGACACAATGTGATGCTGAATCATCAACAATAGGCTGTGATACCGCCTCAGCAATCCTATCAGAGCCAGATCTGAGTTCAGAGAGCCGCCTTCAGAAGAAGGGAAATGATCTCCGCACGGAGTTTGCAGGCCTTGACCAAATATCCGATCAGTGTGATTCTGCTACAGAAACCATACTGTCGGCGTCTCTGGATATGTCCGTTCTGACCACACCTGACACTAGCGAGCATTCGGAGGCCGCGCAACCGCTCGAAATTGACAACCTTGACCTAGAAACGTTGCAGAATCGGCCGCATTGGTCTAGTCCGCAACATGGTTCGGATATGACCGTGTCCGTGTCATGCATGAGCTCAGTATCAACCCCCCCGGAAAAACCAACAGCCTCGATATTCCGCCGCAGGAATCCGAAAAAGCCGAAATTGGGTGGGATTGGCTGTTTTATGCTCATTGTCTTTTTAACATGCTGGCAGCTCGTTACATGGAACTTTCTGAAGTTTTAAAATCTCCTACAAGTACGGCGCACTCGGTCAACTATAATTTCTTTGTCATACTGACATGATATGATAGAGTCAAGTTGCGCATCCACCTTACAGAAACGTAGCCTTGTCTCAAGTAGGTTGTTTTTATTATCAGAAAAATTTGAAGTCGAATTGACACTTTTTGCTGATTTCCGAGCCTTTCAATGGACTTGGTCTTTTGTATCTTTGTATTTCACGACCCTTATCGAACGTAACAGATCCAGACCTGGAGTCAACACCACCATCAACTCCGGAAAACTCGAAGTGCGGATCTATATCCTTGTCTAATGAATCTGTCGAAGAGGTACCTGTAACAATAGAGGAGACAGACACCGAAATTGTCTCCATTGTTCCTGCTACAATGTCTGATGAGGAAGCCTCGGATTCCATCTTCGAAGTTTCTGCACCAAATTCTGATTTTGTATCAATGGCAGACACGGAGTCCGTCTGCGAAGATTCTGCACCAAATTCTGATATTGTATCAAAGGCAGACACGGAGTCCGTCTTCGAAGATTCTCCAGCAAATTCCGACATAGTATCAAAGGCAGGCACGGAGTCCGTCTGCGAAGTTTCTGCACCAAATTCCTCTGCAGCAAATTCCGACATAGTATCAAAGGCAGGCACGGAGTCCGTCTGCGAAGTTTCTGCACCAAATTCCTCTGCAGCAAATTCCGACATTGTATCAAAGGCAGGCACGGAGTCCGTCTGCGAAGTTTCTGCACCAAATTCTGATATTGTATCAAAGGCAGACACGGAGTCCGTCTTCGAAGATTCTGCAGCAAATTCCGACATAGTATCAAAGGCAGGCACGGAGTCCGTCTGCGAAGTTTCTGCTGCAGATTCCGGTTTTGTATCAAAGGCAGACCCGGATTCCTTTTGCGAAGCTCTTGCAGCAAACTCCGGAAATATTGCGGAGAGAGCCATGGAGTCAGTCTATACTGCTCCTGCTACTCAGCCAGATAATATTTCGGATCGAAGCACAGTAAATGACCTTACTGTATCAAATGCTGCATCTATCACTATAGCACACGTTTCTAGGTCTCGCAAGCAATTAAAAAAGAAGAACAGAAAACAAAGTGCGTTATGTTACGTATTACACATTGAGACTGTGCTAACATGATTTCATAGAACTGGGAGCGGAGACAGAATTCGTTACAAACGAGTGCACAACTGTATCAGTCATTCAACCTGATATTGTGAAGTCCTACTCCGTACCCTCTAAAAAGCAAGAAACTCCTTCCTGTGCCGATATCACATCAAAGAGCTCTGACTCAGGTCCGTTATCTGACTTTTCATGATTTTCTGTTGTTTATTTCGATACATTTTTTTACTTTTTTTGTCGTCTGTCTCCTGGAACATTTTTTCTCAAGATTTCCACTCCAGTACTCTTCACATTTACTGTACTTATTTTCTGTACCTCGATATTGAAAGTGTCCGTAGATCCGTTGAATACAAAGGAAACTCCGCCCCCTGCAACCATCGGAATGCTTCGCTTCGCGAACCGTTTTCAATTGCCGAACATTGTGCCATACAATGCGCTCTCATTCTATCAATTCGAAGAACAGCTCGATCTTTGCATCGTCGAACATTTCTCGAACAAATTCTGCATGATGTTGTGTACGGATATTCTGGAACTTGCAGAAAAGTCCGTCCGAGCTCACAACGGTCTCAGTCCCATCTCCATTCTCCGCGAACATTCCAATGATCTCATCTCGACTGTGACCGAATTCCAACCAGATTTTGCTTACCAGCTTCAAGCCATGATGTACGACGTTGGGCTGGCCGCGGACCAGTACAACCTGAATCAAGTCGTTGCTGAGATGCGGAGCCTTTATTCGTTTCACCTCTCTAGGGACCAAGACCGACTGCGCTGTCTGTGGAAGCGAGTTCGAGATTTGCTGAAGACGCAATATGCGGAGTGCATGCGGCAGGTGAATGCCGTCTCGGAATCCGCTGCCCTTCCGGACTTAGGATTAGCCATCGCCATATTCGAACGAATGTATGGCGATGAGAGGCTCAACAAGGAAATCGATTCTCGCGAGGAAATCATGAGCCAGGATTTAGAGAACGCATTGCATCATGTCCGGGGAATTCTGGCCCCGATACGCAACCCTGACCAAGTCATTTGTGCGGCACACTATTCGATGCGATTCAATCAGCATGATGTCGACCAGATTCAGCATTTGTTCCAAGTTTGTACGGAGTTTTCAGGTAACGTTCTTTTGAAGTTGCCTTTTGCCATTTTATTTCGATGGATTCGCTTAATGTTCTCGTTGCTGATTCGGCACTCAACAGATTCGTTCAATGATAAGAAGCTGCGCCGCATTCTGCGGCCTCTCTCGGACTATAAACCCAAGAGAGCAGAACTGCTGCCGGCCCTCGAATATGGCCCAATTCATTACGCGATCTTTAAGGTCGCAACCGAAATCTGTAGATGCGTGCAGAATTTGCTGATTGCCTGGCTTGACGAATTCCCATTGAATCTGAAAGAGATGGTCCAACAGTCCGAGATTCCACATCCGAACTTGACCTCACTCCGGAATCATCATATGAAATCGATTGTATTGGCGAAGTTGGACATTACAGTGATCGGATTGATGCATCGTGTCCGAGTTGAGGTGGAGAAATTGCTCGAATTTCAATTGCGTCAATATCAACTGGATGTTACTCCAGCTTTATATTTCTCATTTCTCAGGGAATATATCAAAAATATTGTTGCTGTTGATGCTTACAAGTATATTGAATAAATTTCGCTTTTTTATCTGCAATCTCTATTTGGCTTTATTCTATGATGGCGGCTCAATCTGGGATTTCAAATGATCCGATCTGGCAACCTCAAGAAGTACGGCTGTGTTGGATTGTTATGACGTATTTGGTGTTTTTGGCATCTGTTATTCTGACTATAGTCTTGCAGTGTATACTAGAAGATTTGAGGGCAGCATTGTCGCATAAATCCCCTCTTAATGATTCAAGTTTTAAGAAAAAAGAACAATAATCCGGAGAGTGATGAATGACTTCGACGAAGCATGCTTCCACTCGAACAAACAATTGAAATCGCACCACCCGACTATAATACTTCATTGGAGTATCGCTCGGCGAGACCCTCCTCTACATTCTGCTCGGCGATGTGAAGTGACTGCCTCTCCGGGTCGGAGCAATTATCCTATGAAGGAAACGTCACAGGTTCATAGATGGAGACGCAAGGCCTCCAGCCTGATGTAGATCCAATGCACGATGATAGAGTTTGCGCTGTGGGCATCCAGCTGTCATCCCTTTGGAATATTGGAAACCCCATTCGAAACAGCTCCCGAACCTCAGCAAAGTTGTCAAGGACATTCTTATCAATCAGTGGCGGCTGTAAGAACATTTAACTGTTGTCGAGAAGTGATCGGGCTTCGCAGACTCTCCTTGAAGCCAGAGACGCTCAGCTCATTAATGTTCGGCAAGTGCATTGAATAAATGAACAGTGAAACTGTAAAAGCTGCTTCCGTTCCTGTATTACAATTTTGTGTCTCGGTAGTAGGCCAGTACCCGACCCGAGACTACCGATCGGAGCCCTAGATAGTGGCGATATACAAAACCGGCGTTGCCCGAAGCATGTTTGGATTCAAGCTGCTATACTGTAAGCCGCATATAATGCTTCTGAAACCTAACTCATTGCAGAGCAGGCTCGACCCCCCATGTTTAGGTACACTCATAGACTTGACAGCCACACCATCAAGCTCTGCCTATCAAAAAGCATGTATTCGTTTTCCTACAACGTCAGCTATCTACTTGACAAAGCCACATTGGGTTTCTTGATCGCAATTACCATTGCACATGAATTTGACGTTATTTTGTTCGATTGAAGGAAAACAAAATCCGCGTGCGATCCTGAAAGGATGTGCTGTTGAAGATGCTGGATACATGATGGAGAAGTTCCTATTATATCCACTCAACTTACATGGGGCCGGCCTTACTCTCTTTGGAACGATTGCCGACGCAAATTGCGAATGGTTTATCCCCGATAAACGCCCGTGTTAGTTTCGTTTAGGTGTTAAATCGTTTCGATCGAATCACTGGAATTTGCATAAACTTGAATATGTACTTCGATGTTATATATAATTCGGGATCATTCAACCCATAGCATCGGCGGGTGTTGAGCAGTCACTATCTGCCCCAAGAAACTGGGCTGTTCGACATTCACCTGACCAACCAGTTGATACCGAGCTTGAACTATCTGAAAACATTGAAGTTATCGCATCCATGCCAGGAAACCTGGCGTTTGAATCTAAACGCCCCCATGCCGGAGACAACCTATTTATTGACTGAATTCATCTCGATATTCCTGAAATAACCCCCCCTCAAATTCTAACGAACCAGGTTAGAGCTGTGACTGATTGTCAACAAACTGGCCTATACATTAGACGATATTGATCACGGTGGATTTGGATAAGAAGGTTGACTGAAAGGTTCGCTCCAGACGATCTAACTGATTGAGTGAAATACGCTATATCCGATTCAAATGGTTTCAATGGTTGTTGAATTTTCCACATCATAACCTCACATTCACTACAATAATCGTCCTTACAAATCGAGCAATATAATTATCGCTCAGAATCCGAACCTGCGTCAGCGTCACAGGTTCTCGGTTCGGATTTTAACACAATAACCCCAAATATCGTGTTCATTCCTTTCATAAGTGTCGTTACATCGGCCCCATTTTATTGATTTTAACATATTCCTTAATATTTATCATTTTCATTGCAATATTTTGAATTTTCTTTAATTCAGAAGTACTGTAGTCAAATCTCCTTTTTTCGGGATGAAGATGATGAATTCGGCAACTACTGTGTCGTGCCACACGACATCTCAATCCTCAACCCTAAACCTTAGAGCTAAGAGCCCTAGCTGGCGCAGTTGGAGAGGCGCAGCCTCTCAAAACCGATGAAGAAGCTATTCTGGCGCAACCCGCTTGAAAGGCCGCTCCAGCCAAGACAGCTGCTACGCTCCGCACGCGACCGCCGGCATCATAATGAGACCCATCAGTGGGAGGTATCACGCGCCAACCAACTTCAACACTCCCGCCCGAACTCCCAATGCTGGAATCGGAACGAAGCCACTTCCTTTAATTTTTTCAAGAGTGTACGGATATGCAGATGATAGAAGGTATGATGAATTTGAATGTGAAAAGATTTTTTTTCGGACATCTCTATTTTCTTCTGTGTACCTAATATGAAATTGATTTAGCATTCAGATATTTTCATACTTCGAAAAAAACACATTTCGAAACTTAATGTATTCAGAATGAATCATATCAATACCAGACAGCTGCAACGATCAAATGCTCCGTCTGTTCTGTCTGATTACAGATTACGGAGATTTGAGCCCGCTGACTTCAGAAGATGTGAACTTGATTGGTTAAAACAAAATATTTTATAAACATAATTTGCCAGTTTGGCTGATAAGTTATACTATTAAGCACAATTGCTATAGGCCATGGACAATACCATCTAGAAATTCTTAAGAATGGTATCAACCTGTTCCCTCTCTTTCCGCATTTTTACAACCCATTCAGAAACATAGGGACCTTGAGCAGTCCTTTCCAGATAATCCAAGAACCATGCATGTTGCTCATCCCATATCTGCATCCTTTCCAACACATATGCAGCATGACGTCTCTGTACATCCGTGACTATACTGGACCAATATCGATGAACTTCTCGAAGATAATCGGATTTGGCCTTTTGGGCAATCACTTGCTCTGCGTTGGTAGTTTCTGTAAACTGGAACTTGGAATACATCTGTTCGTAAATTTCCAGGTTCTCACGATTAAATTGTGAAGAGAGTGTGCGCGCTGCATTCATCAACAGCTGTCCGGGTTTCGGCTGCGGAGCTGTCGGCTCAAGATCGGCTTGATTTTCAAGATCTGCTTGTTTTTCAACAAGAGCGGGCTCATGTTGGGATTGTTTTTTTGGGAGAATATTGCCACAGAAGTAATAGGCAGTGCCAATTGCAGCGACGACCAGAATGGCCACCACGAATAGGACAGCAAAAGGGCGACGCTTTCGTTCCGGTTCTTCGAACAGATCGATAACGGGCCTGTCTTTTACGGCGCCCGGGATTTCAATCGACTCCATCGGTAATCGACACTTTAACAGAATAGAACGAATCGAGCGCCAACAAGAAGATATTTATGCGATCACTGGGCGGGGCCTCCCCATAATGATAAAGGGGTGGCGCGGCCTCCTTCTATAGTTCACTACTCGTCTTGTTGTATCTCTGCGATCTAGAATCGTCCAGATCTGTCTGCTGGAAGGAATAGCCGGCTTGAGGAGCGGCTTTATGGCAGGTGACCCAGTGCCAAAATGAACCTGAAAGCTTCCGGGGTCGTTTATATGCAGATATCGCAGCCCGGTTGAACCTCGGCATTCCGTCTTTGAGAGAATCCTGGAAAGGATGTTCGAGGTGGATAGCACAATCTGAATACTTCTGCAATTTCTCGATCAAATTTTCTCGATGCAGTATTTTCTCTTTTTCTGCGTCGCAGCGGCTGAACGGTTCCTCGGCTGCGAAAATATTGGAGCTATGACTGAGGAATTCTCTGAAAGATGAACCTCGACAATCGCACCTGGTTCATGCTGTTTGATAATTCCCTTTGCAGAACAATATTCTCATTCGGGTCAAATATTTTAGCTGGAATTATCTGCATTATTCGAATCTGAGATATTTCAAATTTTCCCATTCTTGACAAGCCCACGAATCCGTGCTATCAACGCTAAATAGAAACTAATACTCAATTTAGCAGATTTGCAATCTCATATAAAACCTATAAAATACACGAGTTTGTCAGTTATCTGCTACTTCACTTCTGATGCTGTTTGGGATTTATGGAGGATCCGATGATGACTGATTCATTTCCCGCAATAAAACGTAGACCAGCTTCCAGAAGAATCAGTGCCGAATAATCGTTAAATATCGTTGAGCGATAGCTTTTGATGAAGAATCTCGGTCTCTCGGGTTCGAATTTGCTGGTGAGCAATGATGGTGACCAACGCCAGCACACGGAGCATGGACCGACGACCTTAATTATGCTTGGTTAATAATTCAATCTGCGAAAGCAGCACACCGAATCGAAAAAATGATTGTTACCAAAAAATGTCAAGACAAATCAAACATGGAAATAAGCTCGGGAAAGAGCCGCCATGATAAATTAGAGAACCTGTGAGATGAATTTAGAATCCGTGACCGCGATGGTCGTCAGCGCCGACGCCCAGAAGACCTCATGGTAAGACCAACGGGCAGGCATTAGAAAATGATGATCGGGAGTATCCTGGCGGAAGGCAGCTGGCTGCAAACAATGACAATCCTAACGACAAGGCGCGCAGCAATTGTCGCCTGCACCAGTGAAGACATTCGAGTACGACCAGCACAGGATTTGACCGCGAATGGCCGCAGCGCTGGATAGATCGGCAGTAGCAATGAAATGAGAGGGGCATCCGGAGCTCGTCCGCTTGTACAGCGGTCTTCAGGCAGAACAATGATTCAAAGGACCTCAGGAGCGCTCAAGCAGTTTCATACTGCAAAGCTCCCAAAGGGCTGCGCTAGGGTTCCGATCACACAGATTCAGCCGTTTCCATACCTGATCTATTGACTATTTCTATATCGCATTCAAAGCACATGAACTGGTCGAAGAGAACACTCTTGAAGCCTTTTAACGAGTCATTAAAAAAGGTTGCGAAATATGCTTTCTAGAGATTGAATTTGTATTGATCAAATGGTCTGAAATTGCTATCTCAGTCTACAGATTGGCTGAAGATAGAGCGCGACATTGTCCAGTATGTCCAGGACAGAAATTCTTTTGAAATTGATAATGATCTATTTGATCTCCAAATATTTGAGAGAAATAATTGACATTATTACAATGATGTTCAAGACAGTATAATATTGGATTTACAGAATCTCGGAGATATTCACTCAGATCAGGTGATTCATATTAGAGACCGAGCTGAGCTC
>RBZT01000256.1:0-14675 GCA_003693705.1 Polymyxa betae
CAGCTCCGAAAACCGCAACCACTACAGAAATGGAGGAAAATCAACCATTTTTAACGAAAGTGACAAAAACGAAAATTTCCAAAAAAACCTAAAAATACGCTGCAATATATAGGGAATCAGAAAACATTTAACGCATAAAATCATAAATTGCCACTATAATTCATCCTGCTAATAAGAGATCGAAAAACATCTGATTGTAATGTTACTTTCGGATAGAGTTGGTACCCATCTCTCTATGAACGAATCAGGCAGATTTGGGCAGCGCGCAATCCGATTAATCCATCGGATTTGATAAAGATTAATCTTTTTTGACTTTTCTCTCCATTCGGAAAATCTCACCCAGCTGATTATCAGCACAAACAATGCAGCTGCAGATCGTACTTCTACTCATAGCAACCCTAACCTCTGTATCCCGAGCCGGGCCAGTACGGCACCGGCATGGTCGGGACCGAGCCCCAGACGGACGCCGCGTGATGATCGACCGCCCGCCACAACCGATCAACTGCTGCGGCGTCCGGACGTACTGGTCCCCGATCAAGGTGGTGACCTCTGTAGGGTAACGTTATTATTGGGACCCCGTTCTGCCCAATGTTGAAACGAACTTGATATAGAGTGATGAAGATATCACAGAGCCGTGCTCTGAACCAACTTGTTCGTTTGTCAATTCTGTTACCATACAAGATGTACCAGCAGTCTGCATAACGTCATATGATGATCGTATGTAACATTATATATTTTTGTTATATGTGAAATGATATCTAATATTCGACATTCATATAGGATATTCCTGATAATCAAGACCTGGATTTCATTGATGTTAACCATATCAAGACATATACGGACTTAATGAAGGCTGCTCACATACTAAATCCGCAATCTCTATTCCAGGTCGAATACTGCGGCGAAATCTACGATCTCACTAGTCGTGAGGCCTACCAGCGGGCCCGCACGCCCCGATTTCGTCTATTACTGGGCGATTGCTTCTCCGTCGCCGTTTATGCCAATCGGGGTTCTGTAAATAACTTTCCGAACTCGGTCAGCAAATTCTGGTGTCGTTCTGTTCATAGCCAGCTGCGATGTTTTAGAGAATTGCTATCAAGGTGATATTCCGAGATTTGTAGATCGTTTAGGGGGTAACATCATGAAATCCTGCCTCTGGAACCGCCGATGTCCGGTACGGTCTCGCCGAAGGAACAATGACTCCAGCGACAAAACTGCCATCTCCAGGAGATGCTCTTCGCCGTCGGATCGGAAGCGGCTGCATTCGGAGACAAATCCCGATCGGATTTTGTTACCTGAAATTGAACCTGTATCATTAGCAACATGCGACCAATCATCGGAACCTTCTACACAACATGAATCCCTATCTGATGATTTCTCACCTGATGAACTCATGATCTGCGATATTTTACTACACCACATGTGAAACTTTTGTGGCCTTTCGGAATCTCCTGGATTCTCAAATTCAATTTCACATATTGCTGAAAGGAGTGGAATTTTTTCTATCAAACCTCACCTTGCATTCCTTGGGAACTTGTAACGTTAGTGGTATCTGTCACTGAGACTGCCAGAAGACGAAAAATTGCTCACGAAATACGATCCGAGTAATGCGATTAATCCATCTAATGAGATAGAGATTAATCTTTTTGCGTGTCAAAGGTCAATGAAGGCCTATTGGGACGATCTCACCCAGATGATTACTCATAGCAACCCTAACCTCGGTATGCAGAGCAGGGCCAGAACGGCACCGGCATGGTCAGGACCGGGACCCAGACGGCCGCCGCAATCGTCTGAGTCCGTATGATCGTCGAAGTCCCCGTGGAGCCAACATAGCTCGGCATCAGCAACCACCCTCCACAACCGATCGACTCGTACAGAGTCCGGACGTACTGGTCCCCGATCGACATGGTGACCTAGGCAATGTAACATTTCTACAGATAACGTACTGCCCCAATGTAACTTGATATATAGAGTGATGAAGATATTGTCATGTCTGACGACATAACATCCGCTCCAAGTCTTCATGATATCCTATCCGCAGTACGTACTGGCCCCACAGGTCGGCCACACGTGACAGGTTGTTGAATATGTCTCAGATTTTAACATATGGTGAAGAATCACCTCGGAGCGATTTTGGTTACATCAAGACGAAGGGAGATTTTTGCGGAAACGTTGCTAATGACCACGATTACGTTACGAATATTGATCAGGAGCCAGTTAATATCAATATTGATGATATTGATTCGCTGACTACCTGGTCACATTTCGATCTGACTCTCGGAGATTCTTCTGTGACAGATTTTGGAAGTGATGACAGTCGAAAAGAGATGGTCCAGGATGTACTGGCCCCGGGCCCCGAGGAATTGGGTGTGTTCACGGAGTACAATCCGAATTACATAGAGGCCGATCTGATTCCTACGGACTCCTGTGGATATGAGGACAACTCCGGGGCTGCATATGCTGACAACATTGTAGATTATTGTCTGACAGATGGCCAAACTCCGCATGATTATAATCACGGAGTATCTACAGGCCCGTACTCTGAACCATCTTGTTCCTCTCCCAATTCTGCTACCATACAAGATGTACCATCAGTCTGTATGACTTCCTATGAAGATCGTAAGTAACATTACATTCCCCGTAGGTAGCTTTTATATGATATCTAATATTCGACATATATAGAGGATATTCCTGATAATCCGAATCTGAATCTCTTTACTATTGATCATATCAAGACATATACGGACTTAATGCAGGCTGCGCGCATACAAAATCCGCAGTCTCAGTTTCAGGTCGACTACTGCGGCGAAATCTACGATCTCACTATTCCAGACGATTACCGCCGGGCCAGTACGCCCCGAGTTCGTCTATTGCTGGGCGCTTGCTTCTCCGCCGCTGTCTATGATAATCGGGGAGCTCTAAGACGCCGATTTTCGCAGGCGGTCCGCTGTTTCTGGACCCGTTCTGTACTTAGCCAGCTGCGATGTTTAGAGAATTGCTATCAAGGTGATATTCGAAGATTCGTGAATAGTCTGGGTGATAAGATCATGTCGACAATTCGCTGGGACCTCAAATGTCCGGTCCGGATTTCGACCCGGCCGAATCCCTCAACGTACCAACCTGCTGCTTTATGTTGTCCGCCGCCCGATTCGAATCCGTTGATATCGGAGTAGAATCCCGATCGAACAATGTTACCTGAAACTGCGCCTGTATCGTTGGCCATACGATACTGTTACGTATGCGAACGCTCGCACAAATAAGCTCGGCTGAGTCTGTATGTCGTACAACCCCATTCTGTTCGATTCCCTCTGCGTACTATGTCCAATACAATCAAACAGTTATTCTGTAGTTTATGGAAACGTTTGCGGCGGATTCTTACGCTACTTGGACATGTTCCCCTTTGCGTTGACTTCACTGTTCTTCCGATGAGGCTGTATTTCGATGCAGCTCTGCTCGGCTGACAGATCGTTGAAACCCTAACCCTAATTCTAGCCGCAAAATCTTGAGCGATTTGAAGAGCGATTTTTGGAGAAGAGAACTTCAATTGAGACAGTCACAGTTTAGAGCAATATAAGACGATTGGGTTGAACCAGCCGCTTACCTTAAACGTGCCGAAAGAAAACTGGGAGTTCGCGTTATTCACTCTCCCTTCGTCGCTAGGGTTTCTTCTACTCAGCGCCAAGAAATGATGAACTCTCAGTTGAAATCGTCGCTGATGTCGAATTATTCGTTGAACAGAATCTTGATTGGTTGATTGTTACGTTGCAGATTTCATGCATCAAGTATATCGCTCTTCCGAAGAGCTGAAAGCTTTGCAGCCAGCCCCTGTTCGTTCTTGTTGTTACATTCCACTTGTTGAGTTTACCGTTCATAGAATGTTTCTTAGGGTTTAGGGCTGTGCCCCATCAGTCTCATTCTGCAAAATTGATACCTTCATTAATATGGGGCTCCATACTTCCAGACTTTGATTCTGTAAAATTTTCAGCTAAAATGTGTGATCCAGAACTGATCTCTCAAAGAACAGCTCATTCGGACTTGCTAATTGGCTCCTTTCAACCTGATAGAGGAATCCGCTACAAAAATCAACTTAATTTGCGATCAGAAAATTTCAACTGTAGAGAGATCCTGGTTGCAAAGAAGCCAATTTCACAAATACTCCTGATTAGGTGTCATCGAAGCTTGGTCAAAAAATGCGATGAACGGCCGACCTCCGAAATCGCCTGATTCATCTCCGATCCGTCATAATGGCAATCAGTTTAAGACCGTCTGAAGCCGATCCTCATACAGAGTCGCCATAATGCCGGAAGATGATATGATCGAGCTGAATGTGGGAGGTCGTATATTCGCGACCACACGAAGTCTGCTTCTATCGCATCCGGATTCCATGCTGGCTGGATTATGCCGATTTCCAGGACATAATCATTTCATCGATCGCGATCCCGATCCCTTCGTCTATGTCATGTCCTACCTACGTTCGGGACAGATTTTCTGGGAGCGATCCGCTGGAATCCCGCTATTATGGATTCTACAAGAAGCTCGGTACTATCAACTTCCGCAATTAATCAAGGACTTGGAGCAGGCTATAGCTTCCGAAGTTCACATTGTGCGCTGAAATTTTAGGCGGATTTCCGTTTTTGTAAAATATAAAAAATTCTTACTGAGCCCAGTGAAAATGATATTTGTGATCTTCTATCAAAGGCCTGATTTGGTTATCAGCCAATTCACGATTTTTAAAGACAAAATGTGTAAGAAATTCGATCCCTTTTTTGCTACAGTCGACTCCGTGAGTTCGTATTGAGTAGAATCGCTGATTTCAGGACCACGTTGAGTCACGTTTTGTGGCATTTCCGATTCCGTCTCTCAATCGAATGCATCGTCTGGCGTTGTTTCTGACAGCGATCGCAGCCTGTTTGGTTTCAGCTCAGAACGATCACGAGCATACGGACGATTTCTCCCCGTCGAAATGCAGCTCGGACTTAATCGCTGACTATGAGACGTGCGTGACGCGCCTGAATCTGGATACGGTCAACTGTGGTTCGGACAGCGCCGCGGTCCGCGCCCTGCGTGTCTGTCAACGCCAACGGCAACGTTGTACGTTGGCGTTACGGACGCAATTGACGACGTGCGCGATCCGCAAACTCCGAGCCGTCGAAGAAGCCGAAGACGGCCTCTGTCCGTCTCCAACCGACACGTTTCACGTCACCAGCCTGCTGCGCAACCTGAATCGCGTCTCGTGTAATGGCGCAGCGACCGCTTCTGTCACGGGCGTTGTATGGGCGGTCGCCGTGCTGGTCCACCTGCTATTCCTTTGACAAACGACTTTGTAAGAATCGATCGAAAAAGTTTCCGACGGCCATCTCCATGATAAAATGTTCTGTTGCTGCGAATTCCAAATTTTCAATCAAAATTTCTACAGTAAACGAAATAAAAACAAAAAAAGAATCCGAAAGAGCCGAAATTCTTCATACACTGGCAAAACATAATTTATTTTAAAAACTTTTTCGATATTTTTTTCAAGTTTTAGCTTGTGAACTGAATACATTGTGATCGGCGGAATTGAACAGGGCTGATAATGTTACGGTCCTGCTGTTCACATTTCTCACGACTGATTATTGCGGGATTATCTCGTACGAATCGACGAGTTCGTGTACGTCGACGCCAGTATGGCGATATAATCCTCCAATAGGACATGAATAAGACGGGCTTCATCCGTCTCAAATTGGACGCGGAATTCGTGATGATCGGTCCCGGAGATCACGTTCAATAACGACCCAGAAACTTCGCCGTATTTCTTAATGCGTGAATATGGGAACACGCGTTGCTCAGTCCGTGTAACGGGATCTACAACATGGAGGCCGCGTTCGGTAACGCATAGGACCACGGCCCTATCATCAGTCTTGTTATGGACGCCGGAGAAAAACGTCCCGCCCGCTGTATCCCAGCGATACGTGTAACGTATGTAGTCCAGTTGGACGTCGCGACGGACGCGGCCGGTAAGTTTCGCAGCCTCGGAGCGGAGACGCTGCTCTAAATAGGGACCGCTGCGTTTCTGAACGATTTCCGTTGGAACCATAGAGCATACCCAGTCACCTACGTTACAATGTCAGATATCAACCACTTTGAAGTAACATAAATCCAATACACATTGAAACTTCACGTCGTTGAAGTAACATAAAATCGAATACACAAGTGAAGTAACATAAAATCCAATACACAAAGTGAAGTAACATAAAATCCAATACACCATTAAACTTTACTGAAAACATGAAGAAAAAAAAACAAAAAATGCGTGAATAGAAAGGCGACTGTCAATGTAAAAGTTACCATTGGTAGGTAGCGGGACCTGTGTAGCTAGGAAGGTAACATAAACCTGCATGACCCCCAGCGCCATATAATCCTTCTCATCAGCGGGATATCGACCCGCCAGGATATCCTCGGCGGTCCGCGCAAACATCAGATCCAGTTCGGCATCGGAATACGCCGGCAGGCGCGCGGACTGAAACAGTCGCGCACTGAATGCGAACCCGACCTCGATGCCCTTCGTCGCCAGAGCCAAGTCCGCACCCGTCGACGGCTCGGACTTCACTTCCATCAGACATTCGGATACCACATCCAGTACCTGTGTTACACTGTCAGTAACGTTCACCCAACGAACGGAGGCGAGTACGACCCGCGCACGCACCTTCTCGTAATGGGCCAGTTCGAGGCGGTTCTTCTGCTTTGGGACGGAGAGGCCGAACGCCGACGGGGTCGTGATGCCGAGACGGACGGCGATGGCCTGTACGACGGCCCGTGCCGTGGTCTGTGATTCGACAGCGACACGGAGTGCGTCGGTGCCGACCACGGCATGCCAGATCTGGGATCCCGTGGAATGTGAGGGTCTAGGGTTTCGGAATCGCTGACAAACACACCTTGATAACAACGGGACGCCGAAGTTCACATGCCGCGATCTCCGGGTTGGAGGCCGCAACTCTGCGCGCCCCATTTCGTTGCACTGAGTGTAAGTTCTGTAATGCGTAGGTGGAGATCTCACGGATATCAGCCAAGGAGTGTTCCGTTCCTTTCAATAGAAATCTGCAATCATATTATAATGGGCGATTTCGAGCAAACCCTAAAAACCTAGAAACGGATTCACGAAAAGTTCCCTCTCTGAAACACCAGGTGAACGAGTAAACGGGTGAAAGTGAAAAACCCTAAACCCTAAACCCTCCATACGCTTTCAGAACAGGCATGAGACCAGCTGATGGTGGGAAATGCCCCGTACAAAGTGATAGGAGTCGCCATCCACGACTCAGACTGATTCGGTTCGGGTTCGCATTCACTTGTTTACAGAGTAACGCAAAGATTTCATCCCGTACGGCATCCGGACTCCGCAATGCCATCGTCAACAGTTCACGGCACTGCCGCAACGCCGTCTTCGACGATTTTCGATCACCTGAGAATAACGTTACCATCTGGATACGAATTCACGACAGACACGTTACCCATATAAGTCGTGATTTTTTTGAATGCTTTCGCGGAGGCCGGTGCCAGTCCGGTGTCCGCGCCCAATAGAAGCGGCTTTTTCAACGTCATGGAGAAACAAGCGCGGTTTTTCGGCGTTTCCGGAGACGACAGAAGTCCGCCACGGCTCGGGAGGAAATGCCGCTCCGCAAACGCTTGAAAATCCGACGTCTCTTCGGTCGGACTGTCCAGAACGACGTCGCGTTTGGTGTCTGCAACCGGATTCTCGTCGTCGTCGTCATCGTCAACGACAGCCACGACATCGTGATCCAAAAGGTCCGCAAATCGGCGGTCCTGACGCCATACAGCCATGATTTCGTCCCGTTTCTGATCGAATGTCCGCAACTGTAACATAAGAGTTTAGTATCACGGACAATCTACATGCATTCCACGGACCAGCAGCCGCTCAATCAATGTCGCTTTAAAGTAGAAAGCGAAAGTATTGTTACAAATTCGGAACCAAAATGTAATGTTACAAGTTTTGAATGAAATTTCTGTTACCTTTGGTCGGGTGGGTTTCACAGATGGGTTGTCTGTATGTTCGTGCGGAGTCTCCGCAACCGACGGATTGATCGCTTGCCGATCGCTGGCCACGGACTCATTCGCACCGGGAGCGGCCTTCTCGGACTTCTCGTTCCAGGCCGACAGTTTCGCCCAGGCCAGATCGTTGCCGATCTCCGGGACCAGGTCCCAGAACCCGCGGACGACGTCGTCCAAGTCCGCGACGCCTTCGTCGAAGTCGACCTGCATCTGGTATGAGATGGGGTGACGATGGGGTGACGATGGGGTGACAATGGGGTCGCGTGCCGTACCCGACCCCCCCGGAATCTTTCATCCGATCGATGATGCGAGGATCATGGTGGCGCCGATCGCTATTAATATGATGACGGACATGGCCGCGGACATGACCAGGAAACATTGCACCGCACGGCATGTGGAACTCCGTAGCGCCCCGTTCGCATTCTGCGTGGGACGGCGTTGCGACGCCAGCGGGTCCACGTACCAGACGGCCTCCGGATCCCGGTCCGCGGTCCACAGCGCCGCCGCACTTCGAATCGCCTCGGTCGTGTCGCTTTCGGACTTGACGCGACGACGACGGCGTTGACGGCGACGCTGTCGGCGTTGCGGCGGCGTAGTCACGGACTCCTGAGTCGGGAATAGTCCGATCTCGAGATCGACCTCCGAAACAGCCGACGATGTCGACGGCTGTGTCCGAAAGAATACAATGGCGTGGTCATCCGCCGTCTTCGATGATAAAAGCCGTGGCTTCGCAAAGTAACGTGTCTCGAACGGGAGCTGTTTCGGCGATTTGTCGTACTGGGCCACGGGCGGCGACCATTTGTCGTCGTCGGAGTCCGACACGGCCAGGCCGAAGGGCTTCGGTTCGTAGGGCCGAGGACGCGGGTCGCGGACCTCACAGGCACCATCACCTGGATGGGACCACGGCCTTTAACGTTACATCGGGAGCGGCACTGACAAACGTTACCGACATAGTTGGCGCCCGCACT
The DNA here is from genome assembly GCA_003693705.1 of Polymyxa betae. Taxonomy (NCBI): domain Eukaryota; phylum Endomyxa; class Phytomyxea; order Plasmodiophorida; family Plasmodiophoridae; genus Polymyxa; species Polymyxa betae. The sequence continues at coordinate 9,012 of RBZT01000256.1, forward strand.
GGTTACAGGCGAGATCGTCGTGCTGATCTGCGTCTGGAAACGGGTCGTTTAATGCATCCTGCGACATCGATTGTTAAGAGATGGCTCGGTGTCCGTGACACCCAACAAGGCACGCGCTGTCAACAATCTGATCTTTTCACTTGAACTAAAATGATTGTGAAAATATGAGCAGATGCCGAAATCAAAATCTATGTACAAAGTAAGAAATAAAGGCTCGAAAATTCAAGGTTTAAAGTACATCTGGCGAAGTCGTTTCTTGATTTGCAATTTCTGAATTGCAAAAAGAAATGCACCGACCGAGAATCGAACTCGGGTCAACTGCTTGGAAGGCAGCTATTCTACCATTGAACCATCGGTGCTTGCAACTTGAATAACTTCTTTGTAAATAGCATCAGATGTATTAGGACGTAGTGGATGGAAGTATTGTTAGCGTTATGAGCGCTGGTCGATCCATTCTGAGATATCAATAGCGTTGACAGACATGAATTCGACAAGCTGTAGTGCCTTCCGATTGCATTTCAAGAAAATAGAATCTCTTCTTCAAACACAGCTGTGAAGCCAGAAAGATTTTAGTGCAGCAAGTGTCATGAGCTTTGGTGGCTGCGAATTCTATCAGTCATGTTGGTAAGATTTCTTTCCGACAAATCCGACCTTGCCCTAATTGTTTGAGCTGTGAGCCTCTTTCTGTGTTTGTTTCCATGCTGGCGCTACACTTACTCAGTTGAATATTTGCTTTTCCATTCACAAAATATACCAATGCTAGGATTTTTAGGGTTTCACGGGCGTCTCGAAATAGGATCGACGTTATCGCAATGGATGAAAACAGCTGTAATTAATGAATAAAATTGCCCATAAAGAAAGATAGGAAACCATTACTATGAAGATGAAGTGAATATAGATCCAATCTGAGCGCAGATATGGAGTCAGTTCTGGTGATTGAAATCGAGCAAAAGATAATTACGATATCTTCTGAACTGACACGAATGAGATTAATGATAATGCAGTACTGATGAGAAAGATCACCTTTGTTTGCAGATTGATTGTTATAGAGCGCATGATTGAGATTGCTCGAACAATCTGTAGATGTATACAGAAAGCAATCAAAAGGGATTCCATAGCTACAAGCTCACCGATCTGAAGATCATTAAAGGGGAGGACGGCGGCACTGACACAATTATGATTTTGCAGTAGACAACGGCTGGGCTCCAGATTCGCGCTGCGCTCAGAACTACAAACAAAATTTGGCGATATAAAGCCTTCCACAAATTCGCCCTCGAATTTCTGCCGATAAATTTATCTTCTCTTTTGAATGGAAAACGAACTTAATCCATTTTTCTACTCTAAATACATTGTCCGGCTTAACGATCGTCGCAGCTGCTTCTCTCTTTCTTTGGACGTCCGGTATACAAGCACAAGAGAGGAAAAACGAGTCATTCTGCCGGAGAGAATCCCGTTTCTCAACAATTGGCTGAGCTGCGATTTTATTTCGGAATGTTTATGCTGTAGATAGAATGGTGAAAAGGATAACCTGTGATGTGTTTCCAGCTCAGGGGCGAAGGGCGGCCCCACCATGACCAGGCTCAACCCGGGCGAGTCGGCGACAGTATAACTTACGTAAAATCTGTGCCATTCTATCGAACAGTCCGCCATGATGGGAAAAAACTATCTGGATGGAAGAAAATGACCGCCCACTTCGGCCGAAAGGACAGGGGCGCTCTATTATGGTGTCTGAATTCCTGTGTGAATTTCAAGCGCCAATGAAATTGAGAATTTTTGTCGTGTATTTCCTGTGGGTAATCAGCTAGAAATCGACCACGAAGCATTGAAGTTATAATGTTAGGCGATAGAAGGCTGATTTCAAATGAGAGAATTTAAGCCAACTGTAACCAACTATTCAAAGTAAAAAACACTATCCACAAATACTAAAAACAGCACGCATAGAGCCACTGCCCAAGGCGAAACCTGGAAGTACCGACAGATCAGACTGCTGCCAAGCTGATCGAAAAGATTCGAATACTTGATACATATGAGCATCAGAAACATTGTAAAGAAAAATCTCCCACGTCATCAGTTCGAATGTAGGCCGGGGCACTCGACATCAAAAGCACTGAATAGATTCTTACACTATTCAGGAGTGATGCAGGCAAGAAAACTACCGAAAACCATGATACCGGTGTCTGGACGGATGAAAGCCTAAAACGACATAGAAATGTGAATGGTGAAGAATTCCCTCTAACTGGCACCCAGAAAATTGTATATTGAGATCAAAATGACGAGTTCTCCGAACTTCCCTTCAAAACAGCCCTACAAATCGAGAACGTTGTGTCGAGTTATCAAACTGAGATAATACCGATACAAACTGGCCTAGAGACGATTCTTCCACGAAATTTGCAGGAAGATATCACTTGTTCACTGAATCTCTTTCATGGATCTATCAACCAGCTAGACACGCTCCCATTCAATACAAATTTACGAATGCAGTAGTCAAAGACGTCGCTAGCCAACTTGCAGAACGCCGTGGAAGTGCATTCCGTTCCCTGCCATAGAGAAGAAAGAATGGCACGGAGCAGGGGAATCGACTCACTAACAAAAGACTCTGCAGAGAATGGCGATGAAGAGATTGATCATGACCCATTTTGATCTTTATTCAAACTCTTGTTTAAGAACAGCGAAAAACTCAGACTCCAGAGATACCTGAAAACGAAAATTCAGAATTATCTGAAATTGTTCATGGCTATCCAGATAGAACTCTCGGGATTAAAAGCCAAAAAAAGATCAGCAATGAGAATGGGGACCAGGATGGAATCGTTCCGATAAACTCCACACTCGCATTCCTAAACCGAGTACGCACAGGCCATACACGGGCAAGAACACTTCTAGAGAGCAACGGAATAGATTCGGGATGTATTTGCCGGCATTACAACAGATACAGCGAGACAATCGGACAGAAATTGATCAGATGCAACACGTCTAAAAACGATTAAAACAATTTTCCAGACGAGAACACATAACGCGGGCTGCGCCATCTATTTTGGATAGCGCAGATTTGAACATCCACTGTTAGACGGGAGAGGGTTTTGAACTGGAATGTGTTTGAAGAAGTGTTTTATTTCTTAGTATGCAAGCGGAAGGCAATGCTTCCGGTTGAATTAGCGTGAGTCAACGCTATCGATATCTCGAGATTGATCTAACAGCGCTCATCTACTGACATCCACAAATAGCACCGATGGTTCAATGGTAGAATAGCTGCCTTCCAAGCAGTTGACCCGAGTTCGATTCTCGGTCGGTGCACTTTCTTTTTCCATTAAGAAACATCTCATCCTGAAGCTTGTCCTATGCGGGTTTCAGGTCTCAGTTTTCGTCCATCTACTAATGACATAGCTTCTTCACCACCAGTGCAATGGCATTGCCATCCGTTTTTGTCCAAATATGTATTCTTGTCGTTCCGGAACGACGCTCCAATAATCTTCAATGAAATCGTTAGCAGATTGCAGGATTGGGATTGTTATCACAAATAGCACGTACAATGCATCGTAACTGGATTTTGTGTTTTATGATTCGTTTATAAAAATGGATACATTGAAAAAGATCATCATGTCTGTAGTTGCCAGGCTTGGCCCATCAGAAGCTCATACCTTACGAAAGACCTGATGGCAAGAGGCGTCCGCGAGGCGGAGCCTTGTTAGTTTTAAGGCAGCGTGGGACGATGATCATTTTAAGACGCTTCGAAGACTTCGGGGGCCATTTGTATTAATTAATTGAATTCTGTTTTTCGTGGAATCTATCAAGACCGGGTTCCTGATCGCAATTTGATGGGAAATATGAAGATGATGCTCACTGCGAGACGAGAACCCTAACCCCACACGGCAGTAGTATCAGGATGCAGCAAGACACCGATTAGCTTTGGTCACAGAAAAAAAGTTTAGTAATAAGTGCGAAGGCGTTGAGCGGAATTGCGAGCATAAACAAGGCGCAAGCTGGACGATTACGGCAACTTGGCTATCTCACGTCTTGCTCGAACTGAATCACAAAGCCTTAACTTGACAAAAAACAAAAGCAAATTTTCGTCCACCGAAAAAGACAGAAATCACTTCATCACAAATAGAGAAATCTCTGACAATAGAAAATTGAATCCAACCGACCTTTTGCGAGATTCCACTTCCCAATCATTAAGAAGTTCAGGTGATTTAAAAGTAACTTGGAAAAATTTCTGACGATGACAACGAAACGTTTTTTCGATTCCGAGATCAGTTGGCGCCTATAGTGATGATCTTTACCACGGACATGAAGTGAATCGAGAAGCATTTGGACATAGGTCGGTTCACGTAATGAAGCTGAAAGCACAGGACCCCAAAGCTGGCAACACTCTGCCGATAAAATCTTCTCAATCGCCAATTTGAATGTTTCCTCAGTGTGAATCCGCGTTAACACCGATTGACGCGCGAATACATCCAGGAAGGTTGCGTGCTGTTGCAGAGCCAATTGCAGCAGATCCTGTATGACCACCAGCACTATGGTTGGGGATTCATGTTCAATAATGACGAGATTATCAAGCAATTCGACGATAGAATTCCCCAGATCTTCCACTTTTGCTAGTATTGTTTGATATTGATTTTCACGTTTCTGACTGTAGAACCTGTAAAGTCCATAATTGATTAACATAATTCTTTGTTGGACAGGATTAGGACGTCCATTAGGTGGTAATTGATTCAGGTTCATAAACGTGACAAGATGGTTAACATCCTGCTCGGGAACGTCTGGGGTTGATAATAGACCCAGACGGTTAGCAAAGGCTGATGAAACCCAGTAGTGCGAGGACCTCGGTGAGGTCGTCGTCGTCGAGGCAGGTAGGAGTGACCTTGGAGTCGGATGGTGTAGAGCAGCGACCTCTCCCTACCGACCCCGCCTGCAGCTGCAGAGCGGGCCCAGGGGGACCCCGCAGTGACACTGTGGCGACGGTCGGGGCCACCCGACCGGCCGCACGCATCAAGGTGGTGGTCGGGGTTGAGCGGTCATTGCGCTCACTCAACTTCATATTACAGAGCAGTACATCCCCGTACTGTCTCTGCAGTCTTTGGTCCCTGTGCATAGACATCTATGTCACATACCTCGGACTCAACGAATTTTCCCACAACGAATATAACACAACTGAATTTCACAATAACCAAAAACCATACAATTTAATGCATACCACCACAACGGCCGTCTCTGATGACCGTGGATATATTAAATTTACAAAACTTAATCCAATACAGCATCGCAGAAAGCAAGAGTGGCGCTTAATCGCTCCAGGCCACCTAATACATACAAAAGCACCAAAGCACAAGCGCACGGGTACAATCCACGTTTAGAAGAAGTAAAAAACAAAATCTATCGGTTATCCCCACCAGGCAATGGAACTGCTTGTGCTGCCAGAGCCGATAGACCGAGATAGATCTACTCAAAAGGTGGCGATAGTTGGGTCAACAGAACTCAACCAATTTATTCAACGAATGGAAGATAAGGATCGAAAAGTACGCAGATACCATCGAACGGCACAGGAAAGAAAGGTAGATATCGATCTTAGAATCTTCCTAAGAAAATGTAAAAGGAAAGTGAAATAAAGGAAGTACTTGGTAACGAATGGAATGAGAGAATATGACATTGCCCCCCTCCACTATGAAG
>RBZT01000252.1:0-15316 GCA_003693705.1 Polymyxa betae
AGTTCACGGAAAAGGGAGTGTGGTCCTGAAGACGGCAAATGGGCAGACGGTGACACTGCATAATGTGAATTATGCACCGGATGCCATAATCAACCTGTTCGCCGTTAGAGCTGCTCTGTCCAAGCTTGGTAATCGTGATTCCAGACACGACCTGGATAGAGGCCAAAATTCGAGATCTTTTTAAGGACGTATTTAAAGATTTTCAATGATTATGTGACAGCCATCTCGCAGGCAGAATTCTGCTGTAATGTTTGAACACCGATAAGCCAAAGCCCGCATTTTATTAAATATTTTTACAGAATTTTTTTAAAGCTAATTTAAAGTGGTTGAAAGAGATCCGCAGAATCCCTAGCAAATCCGCATTTGCATCTGGAAAAGAATTCGCCATTGCAGAAACAATACAAATTGCAGTCTTGGTCTTGGTATTGTTGGGTGATTCGTTTTTTATGATAGAAAAAATATGGATCATTAGACACTTGTAGAACTGAGTCAGTTAGACAATCATTAACTGATTCGAGTACTCTAGTTAACATATATTGCAGATTGAGCAGGACATTGCCCAGTATGTCCAGGACAGTAATTCTGTAGAAATTGCTAATGATCTATATATTGTCCAAATATTGAGCGAAATAATTGCCATCTTTATTACAATGATGTTCAAGGCAGTACGTACAATATTCAATGTAAAGAATCTCGGAGGTATTCATTCAGACCAGATGAAGACTTCAACTTTCGCTCCTTCAGGGAATCATTCATTCGCTGAATTCGCTCCAACATAATCTTTTGTGATATATTCAAAATCCGCACTGTTTACTCTTGCTTTTGTACCTACCTAGGGTTTAGGTTTTGCGGTTAGGGTGATGAACAGACGCGTAAGTAAGCTGAAAAACAATCTTCTATGCTTCGTCGTTGGGCGGGTCTCTTCGTTAACGGCTCTTAACGAGCGTCCGACAGCGAAGTCGCTCATGAGCCTGCCGTTTCCAGCGAGCTGAGCTTGAATCAGGAAACCCCTTTTGATGGCGTCCGCACCTGGCCTTGGCGATGAAAGTACCGTCGCTCCCTTCGATCCCATCATTGTCTCGGAGAGGTACGAAAATCCGAATGCAGGCAAGTTTGATTCTGCTGATAATACGCCTCCACGGCCCGTGATTGAGGTTCGCTGCAATGGAAGCGAAGCCGTCCAGGGTTTAGGACTTTGTATGAGTTAAAGGAGCTTTCTACACGATTTGCGCAATTTTCCATCACAAAATCTAACACCAAAAGGCTGATTGTCACATTTTCTTGCTTTGGGGCTCCTGCCCAGTAAGAGTAAAATGCTGATGAAGAATTCCATAGAACGAAGTGGAGCTCACGAATCTTGTGTCCTTTGACAATTTGCTTAAAAAGAATCGACGCTTTCGTGGTTACAGAGCTATCGGACACTCATAGAAAACTCTATGGTGAAGCTAAATCGGGAAAAAAATCTTGTCTCAGAATAGTGAACCTATCCAGAGATCAAATTTTGTGTTTCATCGAAAACGATCATTTTTCCAAAACGGAATTTGATTCGCGTGAAAATCACAAACAGAAAAATTGTATTACACGAATCCAATCCTATTGGATTCGTGGATTCTACGAAAACCGGATACTTGCTGGCAATTTGAGAAAATGGTGAAAGATGAAGCTCACAGCGAGACAAAACCCTAACCCTACACAGCATTGGTATCAGGATGCGGCTCCCTAGTGGAAAAGGCAGCACGGCAAAGATTTTGCGTTGGTTATGTTACAGATAAAAGTTATTCATAAGTGCGAAGGCGTTGAGCGGATTTGAGAGCATAAACAAAGCACAAGCTGGACGATTACGGCGACGGAATCTTGGCAATGTCACGGCTTGCTCGACCTGAATCACAAAGCCATAAATTAACGAAAAGCAAAAGCCAAATTGACAAACAACAAAAGCAAATTCCCGTCTACTTGAAAAGAGATAAATCACATCCTCATCACAAATACAAAAAGTCGCAGAATCTCTCAGAAAAAAGAAATTGATCTCCAACCGACCTTTAGCTCTATTCCACGTCCAAAAAGTGCAGTTGTCCGGGTTCTTTAAAAGCATCTCGGAGAAATGACTGACGACCACAGCAAACCGTTTGCTCATTTGTGTCTTCAGTTTGAGCATATAACGAGAATCATGATCACGGACATCAAAAGAATCCAGAAGCATTTTGACACTGGTCGGTTCACGTAATAAAGCTGAGAGAACAGGACCCCAGGGCTTGCAATACTCTAACGACACAATCTTCTCAATCGCCAATTTAAATGCCTCCTCAGTGTGGATCCGCGTTAACACCTGTTGACGCTCGAATGTATACTGAAAGGGTGCCTTCTGTTGCAGAGCCCATTCGAGCAAATCCTCGATGACCTTTCGCACTGTGGGCCGGGATTGATTCTCAATTATGACGAGATTATCAACCAAAACGACGATAGAATTGCCCAGATCATGCACTTTCGCTGTCATTTTCCGATACTGATATTCACGTTCGTGAACGTAGAACCTGCGAAGTCCCAGATGGATTAACATAATTCTTTGTTGGACAGGATTAGCCTCAGGGTATCCATTAGGTGGTAATTGATTGAGGTTCATAGAAGTGACAAGATGTTTAACATCCTCCAAGGAAACGTCTGCGGTTAATGATAGACCCAGACTGTTATCAAATGCTGATGAAACCTCTATTAGAAAGCTCGAGACTTGATCATGATGTGTAATGTTACCGTCGTCAAACTGATTTTGAATGTCGTCAAGAAATTTCCGGGTTTCGTTGGCGACAGTCTACGAATCATATTGAGTTTGTCATGATCATACACGGATGTAATGTTACTAACGATGAAGTTTTCCACAGATGAACTCAATTCGGCTGTGAAAGAGTCTGTGGGAGTGCTGGACTCTGATAACAGATATTGATGATCATTGGGTTCAGAATCATCCATTACAGGTGTGAGATTCTGAACAGAAGAAGAACGTCAATATGAAGTCATTGTTATAGAGACGATCTATTCTCATACAAGATATGAGAGTAGAGTACGAAGAGAGATTTCCAGCAGAGAAAGATCGTCAGACAGTTCTGTGGCAGATGATACCGAGATCTGCTGCAGCAAGAGTATCACGAAGACGAATGTAAGAGCCATAATAATTAGGCAGCGGAATCAGGTCTGGGCTGGAAACTCTGCGGAGATCGAGATGGCAAATCGCGCGGAGATTGATCCGTCGGAGGTCTCGTCTCATTCGGATTAGTTCTCGGATCAATCCGATTATCTGTGATCATGCCTTTTTTTTCGAATTCTTTCGAATCCTCGACCTTCATTCAAATTGAATCCTCATAAGCCGTAGATTTGATAGAAAACAGATCGATTTTAGAGTCTAGGAAACAGCGGCATCGGCAATAACGTCAATGTTTGTCTTACAGAATAATCGATAATGTCTTGGCTTCTGAAGAGAGTGGGTTTTCTATCGTGTTCAGAATCGTTTGATCCTCCCGTTACTGCTTCTGTCGCGTTGACACAATGTGGACATCAGTGGATTACACTCTATCAACCTCCCAGATGAAACTCGTTGCCAACAGGCGACATGTTATCAAGAAACTCTAGATTCAGGACCCACGGACGAAAACAAAGCCCTAGGTCCTAGTTTGGATGAATACAATGAATTTATAAAACGCCGTCTTACATCTATCCCACACGTACGGAATACGAGAGTTGACAAGGGGTGACATGCAATAAACAATTATGAGTGGTGCACGGAAAAAATTTTAGGTGCAACAAAATTAATCGTGTTCGTTCTGGAAAGGGATTTTCTGCCAACGATATGGGATGCCAGACGGGCAGTGTTGCCCGGGCTGCCCAGCGAGCCGTGCTCGGATCCAATAGTTCATCAAAGAACAATTGGAGCAACTGGCAGTCTCCAAAATCGGCTCCAAGAAACGGCGAAATGCTGTTAAACGTTTACCCTGTGCTCATTGGCTCATTGCAATTTCTTTGTTTAACGGGTTGGTCAACTTTTTGCTCTCTGCTTTATCATCAGTTTCCATTATATAAAATCGCAAATTCGAAAGAGCTTCAGGTTAATAAAAATCAAGGCGTTCTCGCCTTTTTCCAAATTGACCCCTCAATTGTGAATTGTATCTATATGGATGCTTATCGAGAGAAAATGGCGAATGTTTAAATGCTAAAGATGTGGAGCGTGAGAAGTGCTTCGGCCAAGAGCTGGAACTGTTTGCAGGAACGAGATGGGCCTCGGCCTGAGCCACCGAATGTTTCGAGACTTGTTGTTATTCCCTCCTAACACCCTCTTCCTGCACCTTTTGCCACGTTACTGCAACTCAGCGCTCACTACGAAAGTCTGCTCAGATCAGAATAATTTTCTTCATTCAGTAAGCAATCCAAGAAGCGGTGGGTCCCAGTTGACCCTAACAGTATATTGGTCATGGTCATTATCGCCAGTGGACCGCACCCCAGTCGGTCACATTGAGCTCGCCTCCTTAATACACCCGTCCGAGCTTTCTGTGACCACAGTTCCGGGCTTGATGCTGTCGTGATGCTGATAGAACACAATCGGCGCCAACGCCTTCATAATCGCATCCGCGACCATCTCGATAGTCGGAAGGAGATTGTCACGAAATAAAGATTTACTGGAGATGATTACTGGCAATGGGACAAAGTAGGATGTCAGATATACGGATGGACCTCGTTTGGCAAAGTCAGACGGACGGGTAGTTCGGGACCTATTATTGCCCCCTCCAGCCAATCTTTTCATCCAGCAGACGATTAAAGAACAGCGGATATAACTGGCTGGTTCCAAGATAATCGTCGAAGGGATACCTTTTGCCGAGTTTCCTTTCAACCTTGGCGTGGGCGCCAAGACATTTTACGGCTTGTCCGGCAAGAGAGAGACGAATCTGCATCAGATAATCAGTAGTTGTAAATGATGTAAAGGCTGGTAGCTCAGAAGGAAACCCTATCACCAACCTTCTTCCAATTACGCGCTCGAATATCGGGAACCTGTTCTCATTTTCGCTTTTATCATGCCCAGCATTCGGTGATACGACTTCTCCAAAATTCGAAGAAGGTTTTGAAAGCCGATGATGCTGCGCCGATTTGATCTGGCCGCATATTCGACCGAATGTTTTCTGAAAGAATTTGATGTTCCAAACATGGTGGATCCGATATCTGATGGGCGATTCAAAACTGTTTACAAAGATGCATTGTTTCCTTATGTTTTTCAAAACAGTCCTCTGTGGTTTTCAAAGACGCGACGGATTCTCATGATTATCGATTGGTTGTAAATTTCAGGCGGCTCTCGCATTCCGTAATTTTGCTGAACTACAAGTTACAAACTGGACAGAAAATGATGCTAAAAATTGATTACAACAATCGATAGGAAGCTGGAGGCTGACCAGTTTGTTGCTTGATTGCATCGGAAGCACGCGGATGGTTGGGAGATTCAACTCCACAACGAAGATACGCTCAAACTAGAGATAATTGTTTGAGTTCACGGTTTTGCCGAACCAGAATCACCTCTCTTGTTCATTGAGCGGATTAGTTTGCGCTGGAGAAGAATACGCAGGAAGAATCCGGCAGAAAGTAATGGTCGAACGGTTAGGGTTTCGGGTCGTCGTTGCTAACGACCTCGCGAGTCTCACGAAATCGCAAACTTTGCTCCAAGCAGGCAAGGATGAAGACGACGTTATTCGAAATCCGCCCAAATACAGGTGTCCGATTCGTTTGATTAAGTAGTGATAAAATCGGGAATGAAATTGGCAAATGCCATCGCAGTTCGGTCCGCATCTGCAAAGTTCGCATTCGTGGTGTTCGTTTTGCATTGGTTTCCGCATAGTAGCCGTGATGGGAAATCCGAGCATTGAGAAAATGGCAACCGGACGAATCAAATCAAATTTATTGATAAATGAGATGGCCTTGAGCGCGTTTGCAATCATTCTCATACGTAACCTTAGCTATGTCACGCTGGTATTGGCCTGAAACCACACAACCTTTAATCGACAGAGCAAAAATTCCCGTCAACTTGAAAAGACACACAAATAGAAAGCAGAAAATTGATATCAAACCGACATCTAGATTCTCTCCAATTCCAAAGAATCGAGCGGTCCGGGTGCTCTGAAAGTGACTGCTGGAAATTACCGACGATCACAACAAACGTTTTTTTCAAAACCATCATCAGTCTGGGAAAGAGCACACAGTGAAGTTCTCTATCACAGTCATCCAATTAATCCATCAGATTTTTGACACAGGACGGATCACGAAATAAATCTGAGAGAGCAGGACCCCAGGGCTGGCAGTACTCTGCCAACACGATCTTCTCAATCGCCAATTTGAACGTTTCCTGAGTGTGAATCCGCGTTAACACCGCTTGATTCTTAAATAGGTCCTGAAAGATTGCGTCCTGTTGCAGAGACCATTGGATCAGATCCAGTATGACCTCCCGCACTATGGTCGGGGATTCATGTCCAATATCCACGAGATTATTGAGCAAGTAGAAGATATGATCGCCCAGAAGTTTCGCTCTTGATACCATATTCTGACCTTGGTTTTCACGTCTTTGAATGTAGAAATTGCGAAGTCCATTTTTGATTAACAGAATATCTTGTTGGACAGGATCCGGACATCCATAAGGTGGTAATTGATTGACGTTCATAGAATTGACAAGATGGTTAACATTTACTTCCTTGAAGGCTGCGTCATGAACTGATGATGGACACAGACTGTTACTAAATGCTGATGAAACCTCAATTAGAGCTCGAGACTTGATCATAATGTGTAATGTTACCTTCGTCAAACTGAGTTTGAATGTCGTCAAGAAATTTCTTGGTTTCTTTGGCGACAGTCTACGAATCATATTGAGTTTGTCATGATCATACACAGATGTAATGTTACTAACAATGAAGTATTCCACAGATGAACTGAATTTGGCTGTAACAGAGTGTGTTGGAGTGCTGGACTTTGATAACAGAGATTGATGATCATTGGGTTCAGAATCATCCATTACAGGTTTGAAATTCTGATCAGCAGAAGAACGTCAATATGAAGTCATTGTTATTAAGGCGATCTATTCTCATACATGATATGAGAGTAGAGTACGAAGAGAGATTTCCAGCTGTGAAAGATCGTCAGACAGTTCTGTGGCAGATGATACCGAGATCTGCTGCAGCAAGAGTATCACGAAGATGAATGTAAAAGCCATAATAATTAGGCAGCGGAATCAGGTCTGGGCTCAGGACAACCATGAAAATCAAGAGGACAAGAGATTGACCCGTCGGAAATGCGTGCTTATATCAATATCCGGCCGCGCCCCGCAGTTTTCTCGCCCAGTTTCGTTTTTTGGGGGGTTTTAGTCATAGGTCCGAGGTTTGGTGAAAAACGAGATTTTTCGATTAAAGTTAATAGTTTGGCCGCTTGAAACGACCTCCATTTCATATGGCTTGCGCCGGCTGTTAGAGACTGTCAATCTGCATTCCGTTTTTACAAGATGGTCATTCCACATAGAGCAAAGACATCAACATTATAGGACATTTGAATGGTTGCGACTGTGTTTAAGCAACCGCTCCATGGATGACCGCCAGAATCGGCTCCTCTACCCTCATAATATCTTTATAACTTGCTTTTAGCTTTCTGACAATTGGAGATCAACTCCAAAAAGTACGGTGATGATACAGTAGGCTGGGCTCAGTGACAGATAATGACGAAGTAATCAAAGGATTGAAAGAGCAAATCGAACATTTGGAAAAATCGAAATCAAAATAAATCCCGTTAAAATTTTCGTCCGCTTTAACAAATGTCTGCCTACAGAAATTGTCTGTATCTAAAACAGTTCAGTAAAAACCGCCGAGTCTTTTATATACTTCGGGGCTCAACTAATTGCTAATAAGGCGCATTCGCATTCCACTTTCTATATAGCACCACACAAACCCGCACAGGCAATCATCAAGCGATCTGCCGCTCTCAAAGCGTAGCGGAAACAACGGATTAGTCAGATGATGCTCCAGCATTCATTTCTAATGAGTTACTCAATCAAAACCTGAGCATGGATCTTGGCTGGAATGCACAGCGCCGCCAATGGGTCTACGACCCGCATATATTTGATAAATGAGAACATTTACAGGCTGCATGAAGTCTACACAGATTCCCCTGATCTTTCCAATGTCGAACAATTCCCCTTGCAGAAGCTAAATTGAGTAACTTGAGATCAGAAACAGCATTGGCTGTTCTAACGCGTAGCAATTTACTAGCAGCTGATTTCGCGAGTCTGGACGGCTTTGGTGAAGATTGGACTCCGTTCGGATTAGCCCAAGCCGCATTCGGCAAGTAATCCCCGAATCAGATCACCAAAGGACAGATTTAAAATGTTTCCACACATGAAGGAGATCGAAGTCGCTGTGTCTAACAAAGGAGTACGAAGCGAGAGACATCTGGCCAATATAAAGCTGGAAAGTTGATACCCGATTGCGAAGGAGCTACTCGCTTTGGACAGGCGGTGGCTTAACCCGAGACCATGATTCTGTATGAGGAGCGATATTCCCGGGGAACTGCGGGCTGCGCCCGGGAAATACAAAAGAATAAAATCTGCGTCACCTGATAGTGACTGATACTGTCCGAAATTATGAACGCGGAAAGATTTTCGAAAATCAGAGATTGGTGCGCGAGACTGACGCACTTTTATTTTTTGACGCGTAGTTTGTTGCGCAGCCTCCTCGCACAAACCTTTGCGAGAGTCATCTTCCCATATCTGATATCTCTCTTCATTGCCCAGCTGTTTCCTGGCATAAGGTCGAATTCTCATCCAATCGCAGCCAGAAACTTGTATGTATTATACAGCGAATTACAATAAATGTTTTCCTCCTTGTTACTGTTTAACCTTCGTCAACTTGACATTCAAATTGCCTCGCGAAACGCCCAGCGGGATCACTCCTGTGAACGGCGCGTTGCCGCACTTTGCGAGGGCCTCCTTGACGCCGCGCTCCCAGCGACCCTTCGACACCGTGATCGTGGCGCCCTCAACCGTCGGCTTCAGATCGAATCGCGCCGTCTGGAACACGCCCACGGTCGTCTTTGGATTGCCTTGGCATTTCTGGATCTTGCCGGCGATTCCGCCGCAGATGGCCAGTACGGCCCGGTTAATATGCCGGCGATCGATCGAGGTTCCGGGTGAGGTGCATCGCAGGTTGTTGATGTCGGCGGCCTGAACGATGAAGGCTGCGACGAGCATGGCGAATGCGACGGAAACGATGAAGCGCATGGTGGAAGGGTCTGGAAGAAACGGGTCTGTAGGGGAAGGTCAGCCGCCAGTTACAAGCAGAAGGCGCTGTTGATAATGAAATTCAGACAGACCGAGATGGACCATTTGAATGGCGGACAGAATCCAGACAATTCTGGATCGACCATTTGAAAACCGAAATCGCTGTTTATACAGCAGTTGGAATTTCCATGATCTGCTTCTGAGTTTTTAGAAATATTACGGATCTAACATCCAATCGCCTGTGCAATATACAATAGAAATATCCGATCACAATATTAAACTCAATCGATCCTCAGAAATCATTTCTCAACTATAAAAGACAAACATTGATGTTATTGCCGATACCGCATCTTCATGGACTCTGGAACAAGCCTTCTCGTTCAACAAACCGATAAACTCGATCCCGGAAGGCTGAGTCTTTACCAGCCCGGAGACTGGGGTCTATTCTAAGTTGGACAAAATAAAAACACAATAATGTAACAAAACAGAGCACAGTCACCAGTTAGCCTCCCGGCAGAGTGTTGTAACATCGATTGAGATATCACGATTTCTGATCTGATGAAATACTCTAACGAATGGGTCCATATGACAAGACGCTCATTCGATGCCCAGAAGGTCGTCGTCGTCTTGCCAAGTTTTCGTTCAAAACAGAGAGGTTCTGATTCAAGGACCGAATACTCTGGGCATCGATTTAGGCCGCTCCTTGAATGAGACTGGAGCGGCCTTTTTGCAGGTCATCATGGCGGAGCCTCCTGACATCATCAATGTCTCCTATATAAACACACTCTCGATTGTTGTCGTGGATTTAAATCCAAAGGAGGAAGGTTGCTGAAGCATTGTCGTTTCAGACCCTGTAAACCCTTCAGAAGCTTCTGATAGATCAGGCTCTGTGTGGGAAATATCTGCACAGCCTCCTGCAATAAGAACAAGAAGAATCCTATCCCGCTGGTTTGCTGATCAGCATCACTTTTGATGAACATAGAAAAATACGGAGCTTTAGGCATTGGTAGAGCAGAGTGAAATTAAACAGTCTTTTATAGATCAACTAGTCTGGTTAAATTTACTGCAGGTAGAGCAGGACATTGTCCAGTATGTCCAGGACAGTAATTCTTTCGAAATTGATAATGATTTATATATAATGTCCAAATATATGAGAGAAATAATTGACATCACTATTACAGTGATGTTCAAGACAGTACAATATTGGATTCAAAGATTCTTCGAGATATTCACTCAGACCAGATGATGGATTCGAATTCTGCTCCTTCATGTAATTATTCATTCGCTGAATACACTTCAACAAAATCCTCTGTGATACACTCAGAAAATATACAAACTTGAAACAGTAATACCGTCTTAAGTCCTTTCATAGAATATCTCAATAGACAATGATCACGGAATTCTCTATCAAAAACTAGTTGTGATTTGATCGAGTATTCCGTATTGTTACTGACAATAAGAGTCTCAAATCCGCACTGTTTACTCTTTCCATTGTGCCTAGAACAACGCGTGTCAAAATGACTATGCGAAAACGGCTTTCCCCATCGAAATTGAAAAATTCGAAGATCATTCTGACAGCAAATTCTAACAAATGACAGTACTGGGTAGCATGTTTCCCTCTGCCAATGACGACAGCCTTCACGTTCCACATTGAAGTTCGGGTCGGTTATTGTGGCCCGAACTAATTTCAGACATAAACTGGCCACCAATATCAGCTTCTGCAAGGTGGTCTCCGAAGTTGAGATTTCCGAGGTTTTGGTCAATATGATCTGATCGTCGAGGACTTTGATAATAATGGGACCTTTTGCAGCGTATTTTTTTCTTCCATTTGATGAGAACGATATGTTCGTATCAGAAAGAAAAGCGTACTCGTCATCATCAGGCTGCTTTTTCTGAATTATATTTTCAGATGGAGATTCCTCATTCAATAGGAATAAATCTCACCAAAAAAGCACACAGAGTAGTGTAGTCTGTGATTTTCTCGACACCAAAATCAAACAATTTCAAAAATTCAGGCACAGCGGTAAACAATGGCAGACTGGGTTGCTTTGATGATGAACTAAATTTCATCCGTTTCAAAGACGGATTTTCGTCACTCTGTAGATCAGGAGGATCAATAGAGATGGATGAACTATCTTGGAACAAATTCATCAGTTGATAGGCAGCTGACAGTTTAGATCGGCATTCATCTCCGGAACATTCCTTGAAATGTTTTCGATGATTGAAGGGATTCCCCCAGAGTGTTTGAAATCTCCGGATCTTTCTGACAGCATTCCATGACACATCGGAGTACAGGACGACACACAATATAGATCCAATTCCGCATACTAAAATCGTCCTTCTGACATGACCATTCATATTTCCGGGTGGCCCAGGTTAATTTCCGATACAGATTCGCGATCAGAATCAGCTTTTGTAACGTGCTCTGAGCATAACGGATTCGTTTGATTTCGCTCACATCCAGATCATGTCCTTTCACATTGATAACTAATTGAGAGTTGATCTTGGAGTTTTGAACTGCATCACCATCGGTTTGAAGACAGAGAATGAAGTTCTTCATCATTCGGCTCTTTGATCTAATCTACAGTCAATATACAGAGGGACAGAAAAGGCGTCAAAATTCACCAGAAACTTGCAGCCGATATATAGGTGTACCAATATTAATTCATTATTGATTGCGATGCATTGTGACAGATTCCTCTCGTGCTTGTTATTGAGAGTCGATGGTAGTCTTTGTACTTGCAGTCTGTGGCATTATTTGTTCTTTTTTATTTTTTATCTTAGTGCTCCTGACCAACATCGCTTGGTGAACGCATATTCTTGACCAACACCACCTCACTTAAATATCTAACCTTGCTCTATAGCGTAATAGCGTAATAGATAACATAATTCCCTTTTTTCCTATCTTTCTTCAGATTCATTCAATCTCTCGTCTACATGGACAGGCGATCCCTACTAACACCTCCGACCTACTGGGAGCTCCTTTCACTTCGGGCCAGTACGACGGCGCAACCCATGGCTCACGTCAGATCGCGCGCTGCCGCACAATCAGCGGCAAATTTGCTATCGTTCTCTGGAATCTTCCGTTCCGATCTAACCTTACACTGACAATCGATCATCGCAAAGGCGTTCGCGCGCTCGCACTTGGAGAGCGCACTCCACCTCTCTAAGTTCACAGCCCCAAACATGACCCCTGGACGGCGCCCTTCGGATTCTCGCCGCCTCAGTCGTCTGTGTCGGACGCGGCACTGTAACCCAACACCGCGCTCTCGGGCTCGACTCTTACCGCAGCCGACTACCTACTCTCACGATCCGCCGATATCGCCGTATCTACTCTCGGAAGAACAAACACTTTGTTCTTCGCCTACGCGCAGACCGCGTGCAAAGATCTAACACGTTCACGGTGGACCAGCGAGCAGAAAGGCCTGCTGATGGAGCTACGACGATTGATCGAGAATTCGCCACCGACCCACCTGATAACAGGCGCCTGGAACTCATGGCCAGAGCCGAAGAACTATCGCTGCAGCCTCTTCGGTCGTGCTGGAATCTGCTGGCTCGTACCCGCCGTACCGCTGCTGAACTGACCAAAGGCCCCCGTTTCTGTCACTGGTCGCCTCGATTCCATGACCCATCCGCGAATCATCTCTGAGGCCGCTAATTATGTGGTATCTGGGTCCCGGGACATCCCGTCTGCCCAAAGTGCCAAACCCTAAGTACGACCTGAGTGCTGAAGGCTGGAAATTGTGTTTCCTGTCACATCGATAGGAACAATTTAAAAGTGACAGAGCCGAATTCGAAGCATTCGCTGAAGAGTTCAAACAACAAAATCGAAGAGGTGGAGCTTGCTGGATTGGCACAGAACCGATTTATTCCTCCTGACCTAAAAGCTAAGAGCATCGAGCTCAACAGCCATCGCACTTTCAGATGTTCTCAAATAATGACACTGATCGAAAGAGGCTTCTTGCCAGGCACCAATGTCGCATGAAAACGGAAAGGCTTAAACTATGTCAAACGCTGGCCAGGTACACGATTTTGCACGCAAAGTTTGGTGGTGCACCCACCTGCTGATCGTCACTGTCAAAAGTGGGTGCAATATTTTGCAGGCATCCAAAAGAGGGTTCAAAACTTTGAACCTGACTTTAAACGCTGAATAGAATCACGTTTACAGCTATACCATCGATCGTTTCTGAAGTATGGATGCATGCGGTGAATTTTTTCCTCCCCCAGCTCTGATGGCACTGAATCCATTGGCCCGACTATGGTTCCAACCTCTCCAGAGCCGCTGCTTGGAAACCAAAGATTGGACGTGATAAAATCACGTTCCAAGAAGCTCAGCGTTTTGATGGCATCTCATCGGCAGCATTACAGCGTTTGGTCCAATGACAGGAAGAATCGAAGGCTGGTTAAGAGGTGACGCCGAAAGAGATTTGGCCAAAGGTTGTCTAATCGAACGTACTATCATATCGTGTAATGATACCGCAGCAGATTTACAGCGAGTATTTGAACATTTATGTGATGTGACTGTCTGCTGTTCAATTTGGTCTGGTTTACGATAAGTGGCAAAAGCAGGTCTCAGATAACTTTGACAAGCAAACAAGGCTCAGTTTACGGAAATGTTATAATGTACGAAATTTGCTGCAGAAGACAATAGACAGACAGGCGGAGGCTCACAACTTTCTATGGTTACTAAATAGCAACACAACACAAAAACGGGTGTGTTGTATGGACGTTAAAATGAAGAGTCTTTCAGAGTCCAGAAAATTTTCTGAATGTCCACAGATTCGAGACAGATCCTCAACTGTGATAATGAAGAAGGATGGGATAAAAGGGTAGAATTTTGAATGATCTTCGACATTTTCCATTTTCACAATCATCCAAATATTCTACAAAACAAAGGTTGCGATCGTAGAATCCCCTCCGCACATTGGGAAGGGGTGGTTCATAATTACGCAATACTGTATACGGACTACGGTACCGGTATCTCCAATCAATAGGTCTGTTTTCATCAAATTTAGGACTTATGAGGATTCAAATTAAATCGAGGTCGTGGATTCGGAAGATTTCCAATTCCTGTCAAGTGTAGCAATCTGTCTACGACAACGAAATCCCAAACGTGTGATAGACAGTAGAATAATTCTGATTCTGTATTTCCGAAATTAGACATGGTCATGGCGTACGGACCTCTCGACGCCGAACGGAACTTGGTAGCTGTACAATTTTTAGTGCAGCTTGTCATTCTTGAGCTTGGTCGCAGTTTTAAAACTTTCAGATTTACGCGTGTGTGGTTCCTGCCGCTATTCAATTTCAGTCCCGATTGATGTCTTCCTAATAAAGGTTAAAATAGTCTGTCTTTATATATTCATCATATTCAATCATCATCCCACATTGTTCATGTAGTCGAATCGTTCAGCGCCAGTCCAAGATCCCATACAATTCGGGAAATTTTTCTATCGCAAGTGAATAGATGGGCTGCGCATCCGCCAGCCTGTTGGCGGATGGGAAACTGCGCCATCGCCATCCGCCAACAACCCCATCTTTCTTCTTTATTGTCGATAAGACCATAACTCGCTTGTAACATGTCTTCTTGGAGGATAATTCAAGTACAAACACTTTTTTCATATTGAATCCGTGGGAATGTTCGTGCTCTAGTACTATAACGATAAAATAGGGATAAAAGAGAGATAATAGAGTGATATTCACGTAATAGCCCATTGTCTACCACGAGCAATGACGACTCGTTTTCGCTTAGAGCATCTAAAGCACTCACTGGGGTTCTGGCAAAGTTTTGTAAAACTTTGCCAGAACCCCAGTATGATGGCAAGGTTTAGGCAAGGTTTAGAGGATTGGGTGCGTGGGTGCGAGGTTTAGGCAAGGTTTGGAGATATTGTGTAGTTTAAAGGAACCCACCAACCTTCTTCCAGAAATACCATTATAATACAAATTGAATTCTGTATTAAATAAGTTAGTACCAACTCTCATATGCGAAGAATTTTTGGGTGTTTTCTCTTCGCAGACCCCCCAGAAATTTTTTTTTTT
>RBZT01000472.1:0-16893 GCA_003693705.1 Polymyxa betae
GGAGTTAGAGATATCTGTCAACCGATCCTCCTTAACTGTACCGATATATAAACTAGCGATCACTTCGCCCTTTGTTCTGCTTTGTGTTCTACGCTCGTGTTCTGTTTTCTGTAATGTTATCATATTATAATGGGCAATTCAGCTGTTTCTCGGCTATCCCATGCAACTCACTCTTTCTCGAACGAGTAGGGACCCTGATATAAAAGGGGCCCAAGCGCCAGACGCAATGTTAACCCTCCCAGCTGGCTAGTCTATGGGTGACGAGCAAATGGTAGAAGTTCAAGTTTGTACTGTTAATGATCGAGACCAGAATCAAAGATCCCATAAGAATCTCATCTCACAGAGATGGGCCGCGCCTCTATGTCATTGATGTCGTTGTAGAGAATCCCTAGAACAATATCCGTACAGTGTAACATTATCGGGCTTCTATGGAAATGTTGTTATAAAGGGTGGGCCGCGCCGCCATGTCATTGATGTCGTTGTAGAGAATCTATAGAGCAATATCCGTACAAAGTAACAATATCGGGCTTCTATGGAGATGTCGTTATAGAGGGGTGGACAACGCCGCCATGTCATTGATGTCGTTATAGGGAGGGAGACCTGTATGAAGTGTTACCCAATCAATGACATTAATACAGAGTCGATAGCGTTAACAACCATATCGGTATTGGAGAGCAGCCCCCATTGTCTGAGACCAAGAGATGATCGCTTCCAGTCTTCTATTGTGTCAGATTTGACTATTAATTGCTTGATTTATGGCGGCTTGTGATTAGTTCTGCACGAAATCCATCTTTGTCGATCAGAAGTTGATGATCCAGACCCTTAACTCAATCGTCGGCCGATAGACAGTCATAGGGTTCAGCGAAAAATTACCCTCACATGGTTTCAATGCTCACTGGGTTTAGAGAAACATCACTGCAAGTTAACAGGTTGAGTTCTGGCTTTCGTCAAATCCAATTATGGTAGACAACGTGTAATGACCAAATAAACAAAGAAGAAATCAATTCCTTGTCCATACTAAGAGATCCATCCATCCTATTGACAATGGTTCACATAATCATATGAATGTTGTAGTAATATTGGCTATTCGGACGTCTCTATTCATTTGAGGTGGAATATATCGGAGGTCGCACATATCACTTCATTCTTTTTTTGCAGATATGACAGCTCTTTCTATCAGTATTCGGGATCCACTTAATGGCAGAGGTTTTGACCCTATCGAGAAGCGAACCGATTCTGGATTACATCAGCCTAGGATTGAGAGGCTGAATAAAGCGACTGCTAACTTGGCCAAAATATCCGGATATCTTCAAAGACACATTGACGGCCAGCAAGCAGCGAATAGCGTGGTGGATAATCAAATATCCATTGATGTATCGAATCCCGTCTTACCCCCAGTTACAGCTGATTCGACGAAGATGATTGATGGCAGCCTCGTTTATGGCGATTTTGAAGTTCATCTTAGGCGCAGAGGATGGAGCGTAGGAAACATCAGGCTAATCCAGGTGGCCCAGGTCCTTATTGATTTGGATCCCGAACTCCGCTCCGAGTGGTTGCAGCTCGTTGATGGAGCAAATTTCCACTCAATGGCGACTCTTTCATTCTCACCATCGCCGGGAACTTTCGGGATCGTTCGGGGTTGTTTTTTGATAACCGGGTGCTCGGAGACAACTTTCCACTTGTGCGTTCTCGCCCCAGAATTGTCCCGGAAGTTTAAAGTCCGTAGATAAAGAGCCGGACTTTGGAAGATCCTCAATTCAACCAAACTGGAGCGCCTTGTATACAATCAACTGTATACGCTGCCTTTCGGCTCCAGAATTGTGATTTCTCCGAATCTGGAACTTCATATCGTAGGAGTGTATCCAGCAGTTGTCGAATCAGCCAAGAGGAGATGGCGAATGTCGGCTCTCCGCAAATGGATGAAACATTTTACACGATCAAAGCGCTCAGTCTGATTATAATGTGTCGGGAGGTTTTATCCAGACTGTATTGGACAGTGCAATCTCAGAGATGTTATGATCAACATTGCGACCCATCCTGAATTTCTGATTGCGTGTTCATCGGACGAAACGAATCGTGAGCATAGAATTTGATCCGCTCAAACGAAACTATTCAGACACCAGGTCCAGAAAGCCGAAGAATCGCCACTGCTCCGAATCACGCCGATAGTCTCAATTTCTATACAGCATTAGCTGCAGGATCTCGGTCTGGAATCCTCATCATAAGAGACAGCTGATATCACTGACTTGCCTTCTTCGCATCACATTTGTTTCATCTTTATTAAAAATATCAATGGGCTGGGATATCTGTTGTTTCTGTATCAGTGGAGCCACAGAAAACCTGTCATCAGGCTGTGCTTGATTTTCGATCGTCTTTGGAGAATGAATTTCAGAATAATCGAACCCATCGCCGAACTCGGACTGGGTATCGCAATCTGGACCCTATCCGCGGTCTTCTTCGCCTTCTAGCAAATCGCCGCGGTAACATTTGCAACTGCTGATGATTGGCAGTGGCTCAAGATTGTACAGAGAGAGTGCGACCCCATCGATGACCCCATCACCCCACATTGCTCAACACGTTTTCGGCTCTGCTTTTGCTGATCTGGCCACGACCAATGGCGAGAACATTAGCGACGGATTCGATTGCTACAGCTCTAATATAAAGGCGCCATTCATCCGGTGATGACAACAGCCATGTTGGAGAATTCATTCGAGCTCTGAAATCTTCTGCTTTAATTAACCTCTCCTAATTCAAGCATGCAAGTTGTATGGGATGCCCTTAGAACAGAATCTGTTTCAGCGACAATCTGAGAAAGTTCAATTATCATAGATGAGGTCATGATACGGCTTACGCTCGGGATGGTCTAAACTTGCAGAATTCTTCAGTTATACTGGACATCATCTCATTATAGAAGTCCACCCATTAATAACCCGGATGCAGGTCATTGACTGATCGCTCACAGTGTTATTTCCGTTGCATGAACCTAGGCCGGAAACCCTAAACCCTATTTCCCGGAGCTCCTTATCTCTATCAAGGTATGTGCAAGAAGCGTCTGCAACGCATGTAGCATTACCAGCGAGAATGATCCGATCTAATGATATTAAGAACGTGTTCGGTTGGCATTGAGTTACGCCCCTAGAGCCCATCAAACCCTTCAGACAACCGCTTCGGTTGGCATTGAGTTACGCCCCTAGAGCCCATCAAACCCTTTAGACAACCGCTTCGGTTGGCATTGAGTTACGCCCCCAGAGCCCATCAAACCCTTCAGACAACCGCAACAAAAAATCTGTAATAATTGATCTACTCTCCCGAAACTAAAATCCAACAAAAATATGGAGACATGAATGCAAGCAGAACCTGGATTTCCTATACAAATAGATACAGCTCGTGGACCATACATGGATGGACATAAGTTGAGAGAATTCGGTGAAGTTTGGAGGAGGCCGAATATCAACTGGATGCCATTTGTTAAAGAAGCTTTGGAACTCCGCTGTTACATCAGCAGCAGCTGTTTCTTCGGCGTCGCAATATGAAAGGCGTATTTCTTGTTTTAGGGAGAGTCGTGACCGTTTTTGACCAGAAAGGGGACTCTTAAAGTTTTAAACTGCAACGGCGACCTGTGAACTTGTGACTTTTTCTCAGAAGTATCGCTCAAAGGTAGAATTCACAGGCTGTGTTTTGGAGGAGAGATCCGCGGATCATTCGTTGAATTTGAAGCGAATCTGAATTACAGAAAACGAGTAACGAAACGTCTTTCAGCAGTTCGATTTTATCAACAAACAGGAGTCTGTAACATCCGTTTCATCAGGCGCACGATTGGCTCTGGTTAAAGAATTAATCCAGTTTTTTTTTTCAGCGCCGTCCGCTATCGTTCCATGTTCAGTCTCATTCAGAGACTAATCTCGAAAAACGAGGCGAAGTTGACAGCAAGGCTGATTGTTGGGTCATCGGACGGATCATTCAGCGGTACGAGATGCCTTCTCAGCGCAGCATCCATTTCATTCCCGGATTCCGGACTTCCTCTAGTAATGCGAACGCATGACAGATCACAATTTGACACCCGAAAGTGTCTGAAATATGATCTAGGAGTGCCTTTCTGATCTACCAATGTTTTACATACCGATTGCAATACCCGTTTTATCAATGAAAACCCATCATTACAATCATTGTTGAGAATTTCATAAAATTGAGGGCGGTTTGACTCTATCAAAAGCTTGAAAGAAACATTATGTCCACCAGACGGTCCTATTAAATCTGATTGCAGATAGTGTTAAGTTGTTATACACCACGACAAACCTGCATGAAAACTACAGAGCCTGCGCCATCAGCATCCTAATCAGAGCATTTCAACGGAGCGTTTGATTAGAAGGATATGGTTGGTAACATTACAATTGTGACGTCTTTGTTGTACTAAGCCTACTTGTATTATAGCCTCGAGAGGCGATTGAGGCTGATCAAGCGATGCCCACGAGGGATCAGAGCTCTTTCATTGCTTCTGGAAAAAGCCTTCATTCCGATTGTTCATGTCGAACACACATTTTACTGATTGGTTCCAGCATCCTGGTTTGAACCAATTTCTGGGTGTGGAGGTGTAGGGACGGAGCCGGTACGTCCGCGCAAGCGTTTGCTTTTGAATCTAAGAAGGATTTATTGACAGATCGTGTAGTTAATGGGACCTGGGGTACCCCGAACGGGGTCCAGTTCTCTCCGTATCCGTCCTAATTCTGGATATCGCTTAGACTGTACTGAAGCGGACGCCATAATTCTGTAATCAGTGCCAATTTCATAGGGCCTAACCCTAAACGCTTTCTGCTATAACAATCTGTATGAAGTTCCTCCCTTATCCACAGTCTTACAATGATTCGAATCTGTGCTACATCTGTTGTGAGCGCACTATTCAAACTATCATCTCATGACGCTTCTTGTCTCTATCTCTCTCCTGGTATTGGCTTGTCTTGCCACATCGGCGAGGAGCCATCCAGATCTGAGGCCCATCCAGTTATTCATCATGATATGTTCGGCTCCCAAACGGATTCGGCGACAAACTCGAAGACGGCATGCCCGTCAGTCGTCGCAAGGCTCATCTGGGAAGGCCTGGAATAAGGCGATCGTCTGGCTGTTGGTGTCTTGTACAGTTGCTCAGTTCATGATCAAACAAATCCCCGAGGCGGTCACCATGCTGGCATGCTTCGTTCTCGTGATCGAAATCGGCACTTTGCCTCTATACAATGCCACACGTCAGTGTGATAATCTCGCTATTGAGGCTCCTCGTCAAAGCTCATGTCCGCCATGATGGACTTTCTCACGTCTGTAAAATTACATGAGGTTTTTCTCAATACTTTTTGTATATTTCAGCATTTTTCTCGTTTTTAACAAAATTTCCCAAATTTTGCATTTTATTGTGCTTGTTTACTGATTGATGTTTTTGTTGAGCGATTCCATGATATCATGATGGGTCCTCGAACATTCCCAGCTGCTCCGGTTTTACATAAATGGCATTGGGCGCAGATTGTCGTCATCAACATGCTGAAGACCATCTCTTCGATCTCGGTAAGAAAATTTGAAAGCGTTTTCCACCATGATCGTCCAGATTGACTGAGTCCGTATTTAATGCCAAGTTTACTCGTACTGTTCGGCAACCGCTGTCTGACCGGTCGGACAAGTTTCGGATCATTACACCGAACGTGCTCTCGCCCCCATCATTACAGCTATATTGGCATTCATGGTGATCTCTCACAACTGCTGTTCTCTTATACTTGCCGAAATGTCGTGGTGATCTTTGTCAAAAAGCACTGTTCAAGAACTCGTTATTAACGCGGCTTTCATAGGATCGGCAGCGTTGACGTTTGGCGTGCGTTATATCCCTGGACACAATCAACATCTGGGGATGCAGCGAGTATCTCTTCAGCTTC
Source organism: Polymyxa betae (assembly GCA_003693705.1). NCBI lineage: Eukaryota > Endomyxa > Phytomyxea > Plasmodiophorida > Plasmodiophoridae > Polymyxa > Polymyxa betae. Next base: position 5,913 of record RBZT01000472.1, read on the forward strand.
TGATCATCTCTATGGCTCAAACACCAATCTTAATTCTCGGGCATAAAATCATGAAAGGAACTCCAGCAAACCTTACTTTGTTCGTAACAACATCAGAACTAAGACGAGGCAGTCGGCAGATGAAAGCACGGTGTCCACCCAAAACCCTAAACCCTAATGGCTCTATCAAGCCAGAATCTGAACCAGGTGTCTATAGCGGATAGACGACAGAATCGGGATTCTCAGAACCGAGTCGCGATTCTGAGATCTGATAAACTACAATCACGCAGAACGATCTTCGACCCATCATCGAATCCACGAGCTGGAAACCAGATCGTAATCTCAGCTGATCGAAGATGAAGGCGCAGCGGATCGTTTTTCCTGATGACAGATCTTGGCGGAGGCGTTCATCCAGGTCCAAATTGATTGTATCAAGAGTCTATCCCAATCCATCCTCTGATCGTCTGATTCAGGACCCTTCTCTCACCATTCCACTTGAGACAGAAGATGAGAATCATCATATTGCCGTTCCCATTGGAAATACCCCATCATGCGACAATCAGACACCTGGGTCTGTCACACTCTGCTCAATTTCTACAGGATTGAATCTGAGAGGATAATGGATATTCTCGTAACAATGTTATGCTGGCAGATAATGTTACATTTTTCAGTTTGACTTTTCTGTATGCTGTCCAGCAAATGAATAGGTTTGGCTCCCGTTGCAGTTTGTGACTGGCAAAATTGGCTTCTGATTTGAAAGTATTCTTTTTATAGAAACTTGTTAAGCGAAGTTCAAAAAGTGGACAGTTTTCTAACAGTTTGTGCATTAATGTCAGTGACATTATCAATTGCAATATTGAAACGAAGCTTTGGGTGAAACAGCGTTATTGAAAACTCGTAATAATCACCTTGATGATGGGCAGAAATCGAATCAATCATCATTGCAACATTCCCTCTAAGAAACAGTAACAATCTGCATGCAGCTCCATCATATAGCTTCAAACGTTGATCAGGTAATTTCAAGTTGAAATTGGTTCATTATGGATCTTTGAGGTAGATAATGGAAGTCAATCAGAGCCTTGTAGCTATCACCACCATGTATGGTGGTGATGGTCTGATGCCGTTTTGTGTCTGAGTCTTTGATGTGAATGGTCGTTATGCCTGACTTGACTAACTCTCAAACAGAGCGAAGGTAGCCTTCTAGATAGCCCAGGCCCATCTCCGAGCTGATCTTGGGAACACAAAACCTGCGTCATGTTATGTTCTTTGTTCATCGTCATGAATAAATGCCAAATCATTGCTTGTTAACAGGTTGAGTTCTGATTTTCGTCAAGTCTCATTGTGGTAGACAGCGTTTATGACGAAATAAACAAAGAAGAAATTAACTCCTTGTCAGTACTAAGAGATCCCTCGATCCTATTGACAATGAATGGTTCACATAATCATATGAATGTTGTAGTAATATTGGCTATTCGGACGTCTCTATTCATTTGAGGTGGAATATATCGGAGGTCGCACATATCACTTCATTCTTTTTTTGCAGATATGACAGCTCTTTCTATCAGTATTCGGGATCCACTTAATGGCAGAATCTTTGACCCTATCGAGAAGCGAACCGATTTTAGGTTACATCAGCCTAAGATTGAGAGGCTGAATAAAGCGACTGCTAACTTGACTAAAATATCAGAAAGTCTTCTTGAACACAATGACGGCCAGCAAGCAGAGAATGGCGTGGTGAAGAATCAAATATCCAGTGATGTATCGATGCCCTTCTTACCCCCAGTTACAGCTGATTCTTCCAAAATGATTGATGGCAGCGTCGTCTATGGCGATTTTGCTGTCGAACTCGTTCGCAACGCATGCAAGGCAGGAACCATCACGCTAATCCAGGTGGCCCAGGTTCATATTAATATGGATCACGAGCTCCGCTCCGATTTCTTGCAGCTCGTTAATGGGGCAGATTTCAGCTCAATGGTGAATTTATCATTCTCACCATCCCCAGCAACGTTTGGGTCCGTTCGGGATTGCGTTTTAATTTTCAGGTGCTCGAACAAAATGTTCCACCTGCGTGTTCTATCTCCTGAACTGACGCTAAAACTGAAAGTCCGCAGAGAACGAACCGGACTTCTGAAGATCTTCAAGTTTACGAAAATGGAGCGCCTCCTATACAATCAACTGTATACGCTGCCATTCGGATCCAGCATTTCTCATTACTCCAGATCTGAAACTTCGAATCGATGGAGTGTTGCCATCTGCTGTTGAATCAGCCAAGAAGAAAAATGGCGAATGTCGGTTCTCCACCGATGGGTGAAAAATTTGAAATGATGAAGGCGTTCATTCTGATTATAATCTGTCGGGAGGTTTTATCCAAACTGCATTGGACAGCACTATATCACAAATGGTATGATGGATCAGCTGTTCTATATTGTCGTGGATCTACATTACATAGCTCATCATCCATCGTCCTCTAAGCACAAGCTCTGGATTTCTTTGTCTGAGATGCTTTTCTTCTCATCAGCTGCTGTTGTCTGTAACTATCTCAAACTCATGATATCGATTCGAGATCTTATGACATGGAAGATTCGTACAATATTTCATTTCGATCTATTAAATCTTCTGCTTCATTCAATTTGTTCTGCCTGTTGACGCGTTCAAGATGTCCTGAAGAGCATGCAGCTGATCAGAATTGGATTTCGAAAGAAGGACGAAAGCGAACCGTTCAATATCCCGACCTGTTGCAGTCGTAGGTCGACGTCATATTCTAAAAATCATCGGCCATGACAAGAGATATAAAAGAAAAAAATCAAAAATATCACGTTATAGGGTCAAATTTCACATTATAAGACCCTATAGCGTGATATTTTTGATTTTTTTTTCGATTCTATCACTTGTGCCAAGCTGCAAATTGACGGCTGGACGGAGCTGAGCTGGTCTTTGCTGATCAACGCGAGCAGTGAGACCGCCAACAACGTCACCAATCTTTTCCTGGCGCTCAGATGGTTCCATCTCCAAATTCGTGTTGCTGCTGAGTCGTCGCCATCTGGAGCAGCTCAAAGAGTTCCGAGACCCATTCCTGCTTGTATCTATCAGCAAAGACGTGGATTCCCTCTTATCACTGTCATAATTCGTGGACGATTCGGGGCCGGAATCTTTCAGCGACATTTCGGACCAGAGGATTATCAGAACTGGTCTTTCGAGCACTGTACTCAACCTAGTTAGGGTTCTTAGCTCTATAACTTATATTTCTCAGCACGAAATTGGACAGACTGTTAGCAAGAAGGCGTTTTGGTCGTAGTTAAGGACGTGATGTAGAAACAGGGTAGGGTTTAGAGTTAAGACTTAATGAAAGTAAGAAACGATCAGAATGCTAACAATCGGATCATGAAATGCATTGATAAGAGCCTAGACGAACGGCCAGAAAGCAATTGTTCTATGCTGAGAGAGAAGAAGCCTAGCTAGCCGGTTGAGATATTCTTCAGATGTTCTACGATTCTCCTATCATAAACGCCTCATACACTATGTAATGTTACTCACTAACATCTATCGATCTCTTTGTTATTGAAAGATTGGCTGAGCCGCCATCACATAGAATCTTGTCGATACAAACGACTATTGTTCACCAAGACCAGGACGATCTGCAGATTCTTTATTGGCGCAGCAGGGACTGATCAAGGCGCACCTTTAAGCATCAAGACGTTGTCAGAATTTTCTCTTCAAGATTGGTGAACTTTTCGCTTCCATGAAAGAATGCTCGGAAACAAGTAAACCGTGAACTTGGAGCTTTCAGATCATTCCTCAAACGCTGTATGCAATCTAGAAATGAGCCCGAGAGTCTTCGTCATGATAAATGATAATAGAGGCCGAACATGTCTCGCTTTTTATCATGATCATAGCTGTTGAAAGTTCATTGAGTTGGCACGAGAACCTCCCACTTCTTATCATCATTCTGTTCGATAAAATTCTGAAGTCAAATCAGCTCGAAAACTTTTCACGTTTTATACTTATTCATCCCTACATTACAACCTCTGGAAAAATAAGCTCGAATTTTCAAACTTTCTACATCCATCACGGTTGCTGAAATTATACTTGATAGCCTCCCTTCATTCAAAAATATTGTTACAGCTTCAAGCTACTGTTAGCTCAGCTGAGCAGCCCCAACGAGGAAACCTCACGACATGATGAACGATTCTGAGCAAGATGTTTCCAGATGGCTGGAGTAGCACGACGCCCTGAATGATCGCCAATTGATTGTCATTATGGAATGGCATCTCAGAATCATCGATCACAGCAGCTGCTTGAAAAAGCGATAAAAAAACAATTTCTAGATCGCTATTGATCTTTTCAAACGTGCCAGCACAACAGCGCGGTTTGCGAGCTCAGTCAGCCAAGCGATGGCGGTGAGATCAAATTCTGATCGTCAGCAGGATATTCTCCAGCTTCAACCAGGCACAGACCAGACAGCCTAGAAGGAACGGGAAACTGATAGAGGACAATAATGCCGGGAGCCGCCGTGGAGCCCCCCCCCCCCCGGTACGACCGTCTGCCAGGTAGCCCCGCCTGGCAACGGTCGGCCTGTCTCTAACGGCCACAGTTTATCCAGCTTCAACTGGCAGAATTTGGCGATAGAGCATCTGCCGATATTGGTAGTATAGGCGACAGAGTTTGCATTTTCGTATGAAAAAGTCAGGAATCACCGATATAGAAGAAACAGAACTTTTACGCTGAAATTTATTGGAGAGCAGGAAATTGTATCTTTTCAGGTACAGAGCCCCCTGCTGACAACAATCAACAAAATATTTCGATCCAATCCAATCCTTTTGCATTCATCAATGACTCAAACTATGGGCGCCCCTGGCAACCTTCTGATGCAGAAGGAAAGATAGCTCAAGCTTAGCATTTTTATTAATGTACGAGTGCCCTATTAACGTATCAAGATGATAGTTATTGGCAACCGCAAATGATTGGAGTAAAACCGCAAGCATAGGCTTTAACAGGTTTGTTTATTCAAATCGAGTAGACTGAAACCCTACCCCAGTACACAATCACGGTTGTTCATCGCATTACCTCATCATTCAGCTCGCTATCTATATATATCTGCATTGGTATTTTTGACAGTGGACCCATGAGCTTGGCTACATTGTGAATCTTCCAAGGCAGACCTTGTACGGGAACAGAGAGAGGCCAGAGAGGGATGAGCTCGATCAAAAACGCATTCTGTTAAGTCGCGCGTACTGTACTGTGGCAAAAGTGCCGTCTGGCGTTACCATCTACCACTGCCAGTAGGCCACCTCCTCACGGTCGACCTTGTCGCCGCTGCGTCACTGTGACGCAGTTGGCGCCATCTATTGATAGCGATTGCAAGCCGGGGTGGCCCCATCTACCAGCAGTCAAGTATACCGCACGCATGTCCCTATGACAGTTCGTGAGCGACGCCGATATCATTCCAGACAAGACAACTCCTTCTGGCTGTTAGAATGAGCAGTCCACCATGTCGTAACCAGATGCCGGCCATCGTGACCCGGCCCAGGGGGATGTCGGCGCCGGCAGCGGTCGCCTTCCGCGATGAAGACTCGAAGCAATCCCCGTTCATATAGAAGACCTATGCCATGATTGGGACCCACGAGACTATATGCTGGCTTCCAGATGGCCTAGGATTCCTGGTTAAGGACGCCAATATACTTGCAGTTGAGGTCCTGCCCAAGATCTTCAAGCATGCGAATTTCGCCAGTTTCGTTCGTCAGCTTCATTTCTATGGTTTCTGCAAGGCCACGCTCATGAATGGAGGGTCAGAATTCAGGCACCCGAACTTTCGATATGGTCGTATAGATCTTCTGCATTTGATATCTCGTAAATCGACAGATACGATCACGAAGCAGCGGCCACAGATTGACGAGCTGGCCCAGCAGGTCATGTATCTTCGCAAGCATAACGAGCATCTGATAATGGAGCAACGTCGGATGTTACTCTTGACTGGCAACGACCAGGGATGTGCCTTTCAACAGCCGCAGGCACCGATCCCTTTCCGGGCCGATGGTGTTGCCGCTGAAGGGATGGTATCGGGCGGGATTCCTATTCCGATGGCGGCTTCAGGATTCGCAAAGCAGCCAAACCATGAAGCGATCGTAGCGACTAAGTCACCTATTGTGATACCAATGCCAAAAGCCTTTTGCTTCAGTGGAAGTCCTGCCATGCCTTTCTCTCCAGAATCTGCCTTTTCACAATACACATGGTATTAAACAGAAGATTGATTCTTTCGATGTGTTAGAGTAGTACTTCGCATTACAGCTCCCTGAGTTTTGTTCTCATTAAATTATGATTTTCTGATTAATGTTCGGACCATGGTGGGCAGGAATGGTCTTGTTGAACAGAACCATTTTAGTCTTTTTTCAATGTGAGGTGTGAATATGTCCCTGCGATAAAGATTGCCTGTGGATTACGAGAAACTTGACTATGATATCGTTCACTCAATGAAACCAACGATGATTCGAATGTATTTTTTTCATGAAGATTTAGAATCAGGTGAGTGCTACAGTTTCCGAAAACAAATTATAAATAGACATTCACAATTCTCTGCAGTAGCAGCACTGAGCTGGGTAAAATGAAAAAAAAGGAAGAAAATTCTTGTCTATATTTACCCCCCTCTACTGTAGAGCACGCCAATGTATTCCCCAATCGTCCAGAAATCCAAAAAACCCTAGATCGATTATCTTCGCTAGAATCCGCAAGATATCATGATGACTTGGATCCGAAGAGTGCCATGCGAGCAACCATGACGCCCGAAAACGTACCTGCGGAGCTCCCTGCTCTCACTTTACCGTCGTCGGCCCACCAACACCGACATTCAAAGATCAAGTTTCCAAGATCGGAGGTCGTCTTCGGGCGAAGGGGAGAAGAGGGTCCCGTGTCGTGAGACAGGAGGTCGCGCCCCCTTCCCCTCGCAGCTTTTCAACATCATCACTGCCTGCTCTCTTCGTCAATGCAGAATGAAGAGACGACCCCAGACGATACTAGACATGATGAGATTCTTGCGCTGCAACTATACTTATCGCAGGGTATCAGCATTGGCGACGATGAGGACGCTGGCGATGCCCAATCGCTATTGCAATCGCATGCGACCGATTCGGATCTGAATGATGCCTATTTGGATAAGCTTTTGAATGACGACGATATTGGTGCTGCTATCGATTCGGTTTTGGTTGAGGAGCCGCTCCAGGACGAAGAGGCAAACCGCGACTTCAGCGACCCGAGCCTTGAATCAACATTTCGGACCGTACTGGTTGAAAATCTGCCACCAAGCAAGCCTATAAAAAGGCTGAAGACCTTACTGGAGGACCACAAATGTCCTTCTCCTGAAAAAGTAGGTTTTTTTCACAAAGTTTCTAATTTGCTTCTTCCCTATTTCTTTAAAGTATTGCATTGCTTTTCTTTATTTTTCCACTACCATTGCTCAGATCTTCAACATCTCTCTCATTTTATTTTATACCTAACCTTTTGGCCTAATTTTTGTGGTAATGTTCATCTTTTGCTTTGTTAATCTAACGCTGCGATTTGCTGGATAGATTGTATCGATATTTGGTGACGGTAATAAGCCGCGTCGTGTAATCATACGATTTGTGGATCCTGAAGCAGCTGCTGACGTTGTTAAATGCAATGGTGCTATTTGTATGGGAAGAGAAGTTTCGTTCCGACTCTATAATCCTGTCGAAGATGCTTTAAGTAACTTGCGATCTTTTGAGGTGCGTCGCGCTTTGAACTATTTTCCTAATATGTGCTTCGTGTTTATCTCAACAACTCTCTTTTCATTTCTTATGATTTGCGCTTTTCTCGTTAAATTATATTTCTCTAGAAGCTGCCAAAAAGTCCTCTAATTGGTTTCGATTTATAAGATGTGTCTCGCTTTCAGCAAAATACCAAGTTTTTCATTGCTTTTATAAGATATTGTTTGTTCGGCTGTAGTCCCTATGTTTACTTTTCAAAATTATTTACTAGTTTTCATCTCCAGCCTGTATCGCCAAGAAGTCAAGAGCTGCTGGATTGTTATCTGGTTACATTGACTGAGATCCTCGAGCGCCACTATAAAGCCAGCAAGCCCACCGAGGCGGTTCATACCAAGCGGGAACTGGTATGGAATCACGATTGCCTCAAGTATCGTCTTCTCGCTGTAACATGGCGTAGCTGTTCTCGGAACTTGACAAGGTCTTGAACGAATCTGAAGTCTTCTCTAAGTTGGTCAAACACGTGGATTATCTTCCTGATGGTATCAATGGATCTTTTTCTAGCCGTCTTCCTCTGAGAATGCTCTTTAGATGGATCGCCGGCTTTGAAACTAGAGTTATTTGGTTCTGTGCCCTCTTTGTTCTCGTCGCGAACATCAGATCTGGATATCAGCATTGTCGGCGAATCTCTTGATTCGCTCGCTGTTCTTAAGTAGGTTTTATGGCTTAATGCTTTCCTCTTCTTATACCTGTAAGGGAATGGATTCGCGTCCTTCGACGAAGACGTTTGGGTCGACTGCAGTTTATCGGAAGAGGTTTGGTTTCTTCTCACAACCTTTTTGGTATTTTTTCATTTGCTGTAGCCCGGGTTCCGGTAATCAAGCTGAATCATTATGCGACCAATCTGGAAGTGGATTTCACGGTCAAGGACGACGTTGTTAATCAAAGATTAAAGACCTGGTTTTTGCAGGCGTGCGCTCGCAAAGACGATCGTGCTGTGAAGCTTGTCTTGCTAATCAAGGTGATTGACTGCGGCCGTCTATATAGCTTTTCTAGTTTCGTTTTTGCAATTGCTGTTTATATTTTGCTCTTTCACTCTCTGATCTTTTATTGATTCGTTGTCACTTAATCCTGTTTATCTCTCTAACCGTTTGGATCTTTAGTTCTGGAGTAAGCAAAGAAACATCGGTGATGCTTCAACCGGCACTCTAAATTCGTTCGGTTTCACCTTGCTCGTGATTCATTTCCTTCAATGTGGCTGCGGTGACCGGCCGGTATTGCCAAAGGTCATTCTTGATGGCCCCATCGATTTGCCCACCGATCGTTCCAATCCATTCCAAACGGAGTCTTTCATGCAATGGCGAAGTCAAAACATAAACACCATTGGTATGCTAGTCTTTTAATTTCATATGATCTTTTCTATCTCTATTGCCTGTTCTTTCTTACTCTATCGCTTTTGCAGTAATATTGAAGTGAATACTCAGGCGAGTTGCTCTATGGATTTTTCGAATATTACGCCACGTCTTGGGATGTTACTTCCGAAATTATCAGTGTTCGCGATTGCAGACGAATTCCCATGCCATTGCCATTACGACCTGGAAAGTTTCATAAGACTCAACAATGGATGATGGTCATCCAAGATCCGTTCGATCGTCACGATAATGTTGCTCGCAATGTCAGCAAGGTCAGAATCATTTCTGCTTGATAGTTTCTTCACAACGACGACTCTTTTCTTTATATGGTTTAGCTCCGTTCCGATCAGTGTGGGATTTAGGATGCTGCAAAGCGAATCATTACCGAGATGCGAAGAGCGTATGATATGATGCGCCACTGTTCACCTTGGACTAAAATCTGTGAGAAAGTGCTGGAGGCACGACCAAAACCGCGACCATTCCAGGGTCCTGCAAAATCGATTGAACATGCTTCGAACGGCAAATGGAAAAAGAAGCCTGCTCCCACTCAATCTGCCCGAAAGGTTCCATCTGCGCAGATTCAGCCAACTTCGAACGTAGGTGATTGTCATGATTTTATATTCGCTTCCGATTCTTTAGGTTTTGTTATTTGACTTTGAATCAGTGCCCATATTATTCTGTCATTTACATCTGCGAGCTCATGTTTAAACTGGGATACCCGGTCGAAATTCTTTCAGTAGTTTATGATTTGTCTCTTTCTGAATGTTATGCTAAAGAATGATGATAAGTCTGGTCAGGAGAACAAATCCAGACAACATATCGATACTGGTAGACCAGACGATACACGCAAGGCGCGGCGGTCTCAGAAATCTCAGAAGAATCCAACAAGGCATTCAATAGGCAATGCTGTTCACGATGAAGACCACGATGTTGCAAATAATGGGATGCCACAACAGACAAGTTCAGACAATACTTTTTCCAAGCGTTTAAATGGCGATGCTGCTCAAAATGGTGTATTCGAGCCTGCAAGTCACTCGGAAGAGGTTAAACAGGATGAAGAGAAAGAAAATATCGGCAATATGCCGGTTTCGGATAGGAGTCGCCGAGCCAAGAGAAGAGAAAGGCTTCGTAATGCGCAATCCGCCGCGCAACAGATCGTCACTGTGGTCCTGGATGCTGATGCTGTTACACATCCAACTCCGCCCAAGAAGCAGAAGAAAAAGAGAAAGCCAACACATCCTGCTGCCAATGGTAATAACACTCCTGTTTTAGTTACTCTTTTCGATTGGTTCTTCCACTTCTGTGGCCTCTCTTGTTGGCAAATTTCACATTTAGTGATATTTTTGTTCCTGGATATTGATACGGGTTATGTTCGTAGCTTCCGCCGATCCTGTCGTTGAACCAGATCTCCAAGAAAGCTGATTCATTCAATTTCAAAAGTGAAAACAAAACTTACTCCCTTGTCTATTCTACATTTGACTGTCTAAAAATGATATTCTATAAAACCAACATTTTGGTAAGATGGTGTGGTGTCTGATTGGTATTGTTATGAAGACCAGAATTCTTTAAATCGTTGTTCGTAAAAACCAATTTCTTTAAACTTTTACTCGTCAATCCTCATAATCCGTGTCCTCTAATTGTGGTGGAGGATACAAAAAAGTGTGCAATCAAATTCGCAACTGTATGCTGGATGGTAGGGCTCGATCTTGTAGTCAACCGCCAAGCATTTCACGAAAGCCGCCGGAATGTATTTGTACGCCTTGAAAAAGAGCCGGCTTCAGCGTGAACCAAATCTTTTTCAGCCTCAAACACCAGCAGGTCCACAGAAACCGAACTTGCGGAAAGCGATGCTGCATTCCATCATTTCCCTCATTT
>RBZT01000253.1:0-15837 GCA_003693705.1 Polymyxa betae
CAAACTCGACTCCGTCTAGCATGTTCAATCGGGAAGCTAGCAGCAAAGTATTGAACTCAGTTTTATAAGGTTGGGGACAGACTTCATTGTTGAATGAAACGGATACAGAATCACCTGTGTCGATCACTAAAGTTTAAAGCGAAGACGCCGCAATGACGACGACTTAATGCCACGACCTGGACAGTAGTGGCCCATTCTTTACAGAACCTTTCCTCGGAATCCGGACTTCCAGGCGGCATTCCTACAGAAATCCATCATACTGGCACAGTCGATGCTGTCTGTATTTGCCAGAGCCCGCGCAGATTGGAATCTTGCAGAGCAAGTTTTTCAAGGTTCGTCCCGATCTCATATTGGTACATCCTCTGCCGGGGCCAGTACGACATACTGGTTGGATTCACAGAGGGTTGCTCGTATTTGTTTTCATGAAGCAAAGCGTTATTGAGCTCACAGATCGATTTATTGAACCTGTTACGGAATGACTGGTTTATTGATACCTGGAGACTGTCGTATTTATAAAGATGACTTATTGGATTCAGAACTTGTTTTTAATTATGTAATAAAAGCACACCTGGAACTGGACAGTTGCTCGCTGATTCAAATACAAATCAACCGAATTCCATCAGGATGAAAGTTACTGAAAATGAGATCGGAATCCAGGCGGAAATCGACAATGAACAACCCAACTGTTTTTCCATTGTCGCCGTACTCGATCATTGATTTAATACAAATATCAAATGTACTGATGATTATTATGGCCCCATTACTCTATGTGACATTGTTCCATACATTTCCGTCCTGCCTTCTGCACGTCCTTTTCATTCATATTCAGATACTTGTTCTAATATAACACTCATTATAATATCTCAATACCTTCAATATGTCCACTCGCCTAAATACAATTTTCTATGAATGATTTTGTCAACTTTCAAAAGGAATCAGAATGATTGATCTATGTGTCAGCGGTCCATCACCTGAATCCAATTATCCAGAGATATTCAGATGTGATCAGACCCAGCGCCATTAGATGAAACGTTTCAATGCGTGCATTCGTTTCTTCACGTTACCGATGAAGACCAAATACGACCTTCCAAAACTCGAGGAATTCGTTGGCCGTTTGTAACCGAAGCCGTCCGGCCCCAACAACCGAAATCGTTGAATTGCGTCGTGGGTCGGCCGTACCGGCCCCCGGGCCGCCTCCTCCACCCATTCCCCCCCATAATGCGATCATCACATAATAATGGATGATAATGGTGATGGAGGCCATCTGTCCAGCAGTCCGCCAAACTTAATCTTACAGGTCGAAGGGCAGCGATATCCCGTTCACAGTCAGGTCCTGGGCCAGTACTGCCGTCGCATACGTGACGCTATGACGCAGCCGCATTTATTGCCGATCAACGCCCGTACGGGCTTACCGCAGATTGAATGGGCCTGGCCTCGTGGTATCCACATCCCTCTATCATTCGGGACAGATCCGCGACGGTATAATATCCCCGTGGCGGACGCCGCCGATACCGTCCTGCGTCTCTGTTACCAGCAGGCGCGGGCCAGCACCGCCGCTTTCCCGCAACCGCTGCAGTCGGCCGTAGAGGCCCAGATCCGCGGCGATCCGTTCATGGCCGCCGTCCTGGCCGTACTGGCCCAGCACCTGGGCTGGGACGAGCTGCACGGCGTCCTGGACGGCATGCTGGCCCAGTGCGCACCGCGCGGCGTCGAATTGGTGCGGTTCGCGCGGCGCCTGAACCTGCGGGCCACGTTCCAGGTCGGGGTCCGCCTCGGGGTCGTACTGGACCCGTACCAGCTGGAGAAGGTGGCGGGCGTGACGCTGTCCGAGATCACGGACGCGCTGCTGACCTGGGCGCGACCCGATGCTCGATTTATTCATCTGATCCGATGTGCGGCCCAACTTGATCTTAAACCCGATCAGATCATTCACAATGTACAGTACGACCCCCGCAGCGAATCTCTCACATTTTCCATCTGCGTTGATTCCGAAATCGTTTTCGCACTATTTGACGTGCTGTGAATTGTTGCGAAGTTTTACTGTTTAATGGCCTCAATTAGCTCTCAAATCGTTTTCTCTTTTTACAGAGTCTGTATTTACAGTTATTAATTTACGTTCAGGTAGGTGCAGATCCCACGTTCGTTATCACGATCGATGGCAACGAACGCCTGCGTCATTTTCTGCAATGGATTCGCAAGATGGACATCTGGACTGACGATTTCTTTCGTGGATGGTTCTCACGTTATGGTTATGCAATTGTTGATCGTATCAAGATCCGACCTAAGACCTATCTGGACCGATACGACACACCTCGTCTAGTTAATGAATTACAGAAACTTATTCGAGAGGTGATCAAGAACGAGCTGGTTTGTGTCCCGAATATGGACCCGAAATTCTCACATTGGAACTTTGAGCAACCAGAACCACGTCCCAAATATAATTATCCATCATGGGGCTCAGGTCCATCTTATATCATCTGATAACAAATCCTTTACTAAACAGATTAGTTCGCTGACTTTCGAAGTTTGTTGGAAACTCATCTGATGGCGTTTATGTGTTAAATTTTCCCAACCGAGTGACATCAACGAAATGTTCGAAAACACTAATTTGGTTTGATCATCTGTATAATGCCGTCTTCCTTCGTTTTCGGAGTTCTGTGCATCGTGATATTGAGTAGAGCCGTCAGAGCCCTGTATTTTGAGCCTTGATAAATGTCACTGTGTTCATTAAACAGTATCCTCCTGCAATTGTGATTGTGAATAGCATAATAGAACAACCCTTTAGAGGATATTGCCGTGTAGCCTACCAGGATCATCTCTAATATGAGACTTTAAGAAGTTTTAAGCAACGAGATGGTGTAACGGGGTGAGATCAGAATATGATGTTTCCAAAGCCGCTACTGTGTCATCAACGATGGAGATTGTTGAACGTTCCATTGGTTGGCCATCGATACTGACAATTTGGTCTCGGTCGAACCGAAGTTCAACCGAACTCGGATTTGGACAGATCACATAGGCAATATTCCACAATAGTTTATCTCGGATCGTCTAAAAAGTCACCTGCTAGCCGGACGTCTTCTCCAACGTATTTAATACCTTATTTTGATAAATGTCAACTACTGATACATTTGAACAAGTCTATCTGCAATTAATGGCGAATTGACGTGCTCATTAAGCTGTATCCAATATCAGGAGCACATCATCCCTTTCATTATCCAATCCATACCTATTACTCGTTGTTATTTTTTAACAAGAACATCAAGTGCATCAGTGCAGTACAGTTAGCCTTCGATCTCCACTTTTTGTATATCAGAATGTGCAACTGGATAATATGGAGCTGTGACAGCTTCAACAATTGTAAGGTGACATATTCGGGCTGACAAAACAGTCTCTAATCGCGCCTGTATCGCCATGATATCAGTATCTCTAATTGGAAGTTGTATTATCAAGTCATGGCTGAGTACTTAAGCAACTACAGTGATTTTCATGTGTGATTTACGCCCATTCAATCGCAGCTGGGAATACTGGATTCAGCAACAAGCCGAGAACAGCCTCTTTTCACGCGTGACAAGACAAAACCCACTGCTGAGAGACAAAAGAGTAACCAGAATGATGTCAGAACCTGGCTGGTGTGTTGCCGAATATCGGTTCACAAAAAGACATTATGACGCTCTCCTGGATTGGAAATACTGATTAGTTAACAGCATTAATGCTGCAAATCATTCACATTTATAGAGTCTTGTCCAATCTCGAACTACCAAAAAACGTATTCAGGTTTATTATAAAATTTATTGGGAAGGGAGCCGTGATGGTTTACTCTCTTTATCGGTCCATTCGTATAGCTCCATACAAACCAGTCGGAACCTATTGTCCATGAATGTAGATATCACAATTATTATGACTCGACAGATCGAAGAACCAAAATATCGCATAAAAGCCGAGAGTGGAAACTAAGCTTGATGCGTCCCGAATATGAACCCAATTTCATGCAATTGTCGGCGACAGCTGTATTTTGTCAGGTCTAATCAATCCGCAAGTAAATAGAATGTCTCACTCTCTAGCAATAGTTGGTGTTTGGAATGGGAGGGTTAGGGTTAGGGTTTCCATGCACGGGGTCTTGTGTTTCGGAGCGCCTCGACGCATTCCCAGCGTCAAAGTATGGCGCTGTTGCATGCAGGGCGGCGGTTCTTGATCGGTCCGGGGACGTGGTCGTTACGATCGAACATGGAGCAGGCCCTGCGTGATGCTGGCCCCCAGGTCGACGTCCACCTGGATCGTCTTCAGGCTCTGTCCAAGGTTGAAGCTGATAATGCCGAGGCTGGAGTCCGGTCTATATTGTCCTGGACACGACAGATTCAGGGCGCTCCTGTATCAATAGATACAGAGCCGATCTCATCACCTCTGGATTATTGGGGCTATACTATGAGACTCACAGAAGATGAAGATCTGGATGGAGAATCTACATGTGATGATATTCTCGCCGTTGCACCGAATCGAGAAGGGCGATGGTTTCGTCTGCCGAAATCATCTTCTGAGACTTAACTGATGACAGATCAGGCAGCATTTTGATTGTGAGTTTGTCCATATCATCAGATCTACTACAATCTACAATCATTCAAATTTATAAAACATTTTCAGCATAATTCAGTTATCAATGCAGAGCATCTAATGCATAGTTAATCGAGGAAAAATGCTATAAAACCATCATAATCAGTTCAGAATTGTATGTTTTGTCCAGAAGGTGATTATGCTTCTGCAGAGACAAGAATTAAAGCATCCCGAAGTTTCTTTACTGTCAGAATGCAGTCTATCTTCGACTATTGCGAATTATAACAACACAAGAACAGGAACAACGCCTTTTTCGAGGACAGAAACGATCGCTGCAACGATGTCTTGGTCATTCATTTGACAGCAAATGTTAAGCGGATGAAGACGACTGATACTGAGATGAACTGATGCAGTATTGGAATGTGTTTATATATTTGTTCAAAACTTAAAAAGCATTTTTTACGCCACGATTCTCTCAGTATATCTTCAGTATTGCTCGTTTACCACTTTCTAGTCCGGCATGCAATCAGGTCAGCTGCAAAACCATTCCTGAAATTTCATATTCGTTGGATATCAGGCTATCTCAATAACGGATTGCTTCTGTTTCTCATTACACAATCTGATCGTCTGGCTGGCAATGTCTAGATGCACTCCATTGTTATCATTGTGCTCCTGGTCCTTGCTCCTGCTGATTAATAGAGGGCCGCCTATCAATCATTCACAGTCTTCAACTGCTGATGTGGAATCGCAGATGCTGCTGCCGCCATCTTCGTCTTAGTGTCTGATACAGCGACCCACGATCCATCAATCGAACTCCCAATCAACAAGACAATGAACAGCGAGATAATGAATACATCAATATCTATCCATGATCGATCTACCTCTGTATCTATCCTAAGCTCGGTTTAGTCACATATTCTATTTGGGTCATACTCGAGCATGTCATGCAACGAGAACTATTATTGGCTTCCGCCTGTATTAATATCTAAAGGCTGATCGGGCTCACACAGCAATTGCAGCGCTTCTATCCACGAACCCGTTAATTACAACTATCTGATCACAGCTTCTCTCTGTAATTCATCTCCGAGAGTGATTTATTTCAAGATTTTCGACAGCCTCTGTACGTATCGTAACGAAGTCGATACGCGGTCGTGCTGGCCCCAGCGCCGCATATGGGAGGGCCGGGACATAATCGATAGCAGTCGCTGCGGGCCGTGCAGCTGTCCGGCCGGGGTCCAGCGTCCGAGGTCGGGTACGACCCGGACCGGCGTGGAACGATTGTTGCCGAGGCCGACGACGAGAGCGGCACGACGACCTGGAGCCCGGAATGGATCAGCGGAGATCGGAGCGGCGTCTCGCGATGACGACCCGCTGCTGGGAGGCCTCGCCCGATACGTGTCGTACAGGCCCTTGGCAGCGACAAGGCCCGCAGCTCCAACTCCTGTAACAAGGGCCGCTTTACCCAGCAGACCAACTCCAATCGCTTTAAAACGAATCAATCCGACGAGAGAGGCGATCACAGCCCCAGCCAATGTTATAGAGCTCGGATTCGTTGAAGTCATTGGAACTGGAAACAGGTTGCGGGAGACAAGCACAGATGATCGTCGTTCCGGAAGATATCCATCTTGTGAATCCAGCATGAGTCATGCTGAAAGATGAATCCTTTCTGTATCTTTCCATGTGTCACAACCTATCATTTTGTGTACAAATCTGACTGCCCAGAATGAATCAGTCGCAGATAAATCTGCACCATCATTTATATCGTCTAACTAAGACTGAGCATGAAGGCGGCATCCGAAGGTCTCCTAACTGGATCGGGACTCTCGAAATCCCAATTAAATCGATATCATAATTAGCTGAACAGTTGCAGAGAGGGTCACTTGCAACGGGCTCGCTTGGCTACAGACAGCAGAAAATGTGTCCCACGATAAGCAGAGATATTTCACATCGATTTTGCAGTGTATAAAGGACAGAAATCCGTGCTAAGAGGCAGCGCCGCTGCTGGAACATGGAATGATTCCGCAATCCCGTCAAGCTCTGAGCCATTCAATATGCAGTTAACTATTAAGCACTACCTGTGGAGAGCGTCTTGCCAGCGTAGCGGCGTGCGGCGAGAAACACGAAGGCGGCAACTCCAAGCAACGGTCTACTAAATCTAACAATGGCAGGTTGCCTTCAAACCGAGGGTGATTTTAAGTGTTGCATTGAGCAAGAATTGGTTCGGTATGTTTAATAAAATGTAAAATATGAATTTTCAAATCAGCAAAGGGTCTACACCAGTACCATTGTCTTTAAAAGACCAAACATATCGGTAGAAGGTCAAACTGTAAAAGACCAAAACGCACTCGTCCTTTGAGTCCGAACTCCGTGGCTGACCGGATGGCCGCAAACCTCGCTATCTGGTAATACTAAGTCTTGTATCTGGATTGAATTCGCTTCTCGTACGATAGTTAAGAAGCAGTTGTCAGAATTGTTATCAGTGGAGCCTCGTTGGCCAAGTTGGTAAGGCGCTCGCTTAGTAAGCGAGAGATCATGTGTTCGAGTCACATACGAGGCATTGCTTTTTTGACAGCACCGCGCTGTTTTAACCATTGATTCCCAGATCAACTAGGTAGACATGATAGCTCATAGCCTGATTTGACTGAAGAGTGAAGCTTTTTGATGCAGTAGCCTGTCGCAGTATGATCGTTGAGATTGATTTAAATTGAGGGACATCCAGAAGCTTGAAAGGCGCTGGTCATTTCGAGCTTTTTGTTAATGACAAGGAAGGCTCTGAATTTTATGAGCTCATCCGAGTTCATATTGGCGTGATTATCCCTCCAGAATGTCTCTGTTCTGGAAATTAGCTGATGCAGAATAGCTACATGGAGAGGGTCACCGGGATAGATTGTGCCGACAATGGCGTCGCATCAAGTGTCCAATTGTCCTCAGCTCAATGTCTCAGCGCTATATCCGTAATGCATATGGACATGATCCGATGTCCATGACAGGGAGATCTTCGAAATCTCGGAACAGTCGCAGTTGCGAATATCCACAAGAATGGAACAGCTTCAATCTACAATGATGTATTATTTCATGAAATGCAGATTTGAATGGGAATTGCATCATCGGACTCCCAGCATGATGGTGATACACTGTTTCCGCACTCGTGCGGCCAATGCACTGTTTGTAACATGAACCTTTCAGACAAGTAGACTGACAGTAATACGCCTGCTTGTTGAGGTAAAAATTCTGCGAAGTAACGTATCTTGACTGTTTGGAGACTGCTGGAAGAAGCAGCGTCATAGATCGATAATGTCGGAGTTCATATGCTGATGTAACATAGAAATATAACAAAATAAAGTGTTAAAGACACCGGAGCAGTGGCTATGGACACATGTTTGGCAACTACACCGATTGCCAGTGGAATAGGGCGACTCGTGTTCCAAGGATCAGGCGTGACGTCACACGGCTCTCATGCGTGAGTCGCGGTGAGCCGCCTATCACAGCTGATGTCGAGGCCATGATGATCAGTATTGAATACAATTGAAAGTGCCCTAAATACTGAACATCACATTCCGTAGAATCAACTCGCACCATGAGGCATACTGGCCCAGAGCGGAATCAGCAACTGAATTTCGCATCAGCTTGATTTAGTCCCCTTCTGCGTGTTTGGTCTCTGTTGGTAGACTGTAACGTTCCCAAGATAGAGCGAGGTTTATTGGAAAATCTTCTTAAGGTCCAGGTTGGTGATCATCGTTCTACATTCCTCCAGCAGTTCGTAATACAGCGATGGCGTCACCTTCACCTGATATTCACAGAGCTTGAATTCGAGCAGCCGCTCGACCTGGATTCGAACCCGATGGATCAATTCTATCATAGTGAGCTCTACCATCGACCATATAATCTGCTTTATATGCCAATTTCGCAAGTTTGTCAATGCTGAGTTCGAACAGGTCCGCTCCGATACCGTCCCCTTCAGTTTCAATGGAAGATTATCGAGCCAGGCGTTCTGCAGTCCCTCGATGGATTTACAGACTTGTGCGGCGATTTCAAAGGTCGCCTGGCGGATATCGTTGTCCCGTAGTGAGCTGCTGGGTGTGAATTCTGATAAAGGCTGCAGAAGCTGAAGCAACAATTCATCGTCGAACGAATCTAACATGAATCAATACAGAGTGAACGGGGACAAAAACCTAACCCTAAACCCCTATAAGAAAACCCAAATCTTGAGGTTGGTTTACCTGAAAACTCCGAACAAACTTGGAACAGTCGTTGAAGTTGTGAAACATCTTGTTGATCGATTCGAGTGAAATACGTTTTAGCAGAGAGCGTCCTCTCAGGTTTCCTTTTCTTTGATAGTAATCTGCCTACCTCTTCCAATGCGCTCAGTAATTCCCGAAAGATTTCCTCTCGTCGTTTGATAATAACCGATTCAACATTCCATTCCTGGCACACTCGATCGAACAAACCCAGGACGAGTTTCGAGTCGAAACAGAGAGCGGAGTCCGTGACGGCATTGACCTGCTGCACGAAAACCGGAAACTTCTCTTCCAAGATCTGACGCAGTTTCATCAAGCGCCTTCGCAATCGAGCCTCGTCTTGCGTGTACTGTAACGTGTACAGGGTCCGCATCGCTTTCACGACCTGATTGCGGCCGTACTGGCCCGGGGCCTTCTCGATGTCGAACAGAATCGCATCGAGCTGGTACCCGAAGCCGTTTTGGAAATCGTTCAGAGTCGAGACGAGAACGGAGAATTGGTCCCGGAGAACGGAGGCCGGGCTTATACGTCCACGGGGCTCGCACTGGCCCGATATGTACAGCATACCGGCCCGTAAGCCCATAAACGACCGATCCGAGAAATGCTCCAAGACCTGAGAGATATAAAGTTCCTGGAAATGCGTGAATGACGCATCATCGTCTGGAATGATGTCTGGGAATGGAAATCGCAGCGAGAAACGAAATCGTTCCAGATTTGCGAGAGCTTGATCTGTTGGAATACGAAAGTGTCAGATAATGAATACTCCGCGATTAAAACGAATCGAACGGGATCAGCGCTAAAAATTGCCGAAAAAAGCAGAAAAGAATCGGTGAATGTTTAAGTACTGGACTGACCTGTGTCTGGCCTTTCAATATCGGCAGTTACGGAGGTTTCGATCATACAAGGTCCGGAGTCAGGTTCCAATGTTGTGTGCGATGTCTCAGAGATAGGTTGAGATACATCAGAGGATGGCATAGCCTTATCTATGGTCAAGATCAGCAAAGATCAAAGAGCAATACAAATCGCACGTTGCTTTTTGTTCTTCTTTATGAGTTGTTTGCGAGATTTGGTAACTTGGAGAGCAGTCCCAGGATCTGTAGCAGTAACTTCACAGACAGAGTCCGTGGCTGATTCCGTCACTTCATTAAACTCTCTGACAGGAATGCTACAAACAAAGTCCGAAACAGTCTCCGGCCCTTCATGAGACTTTGTATCAGGAACTTCACCGACGGAATCCGTGGCAACGTCCGTCACCAATTCCGGCTGTGTAGCAGGGATGTCAGTGACGAGCTCCGTGGCTATCTCCGGCGTTGTATTAGGCTGAATAGGAGGAGAATCACAGACAGAGCCTGCGGATAATCCCGCCACTTTATCACCAATCTCATCTGCTACATGATTGGAACTGGCTGTAAGTCCGCAACCTACCACCAATGGCTCTGATGCAGCTATAGACCCCAATTGGGCCTGCACGGATTGCGTAACGATACTATCTGGTTAATGAAATTGACCACAGTGAGCGTTAAAATCAGTCAACGACCAAATTTCGAAAAAAAAAAGGAAATAATTCTTCGAATAGAGGTTGGAAAGTTGCCGACCTGAGCTCACGTTACGTTCCTGAGAGATGGAAATGGAGCTGGATTCTATAATAATATATCAGTATGATCGGATACCAAACAGCTTCATGCACCAAGTTTACCCTTTCTGGGTTTCAGAGATGTCGAAAGCTTGAGCTTCCGACCTAAGGGAAAGTTATCCGAAGAATAGATGCAAGCACGGAAATAAAGCAACCTGATTTCGGCTTTTTGAAGCGTTTGTTACTGGGTTTTGCCGATAAAAACCTCTCCATGAACTGTGATTCTGGACCAGGACGTGTCATGGATATTGTCAAGGGTAAGCAGGTCTGCGGACTTGACAAATCCTGCTGTTCTTGTAGCGACGCATCTGAATCGGCGTTGTTCGAAAGATGACGATTTTCAGGGATTCTCGGCTCAAGTATTCGACAGGATTCTTGCTCAGCTAAGGGTAAATTTTCTGTAGCAATTTCGTGGTCAGCAGAAATCGGATCCGCATCAGAAAGCTCCGTGCGAGGGTCATCTTGGGACTCCCGGAAGCCGATTCTACAATCCGGTCCAGCGCCGGACTGCGAATCGGAGTTCGGAGATGCAACAATGGTGTCTGCTGAGTTGGTTGCGCTAGAACATGAGATCTCCGATTCCAAAATAGGCTCGAAATCAGCAAGAAGTCCGAAGCTCCGATCAGCGTCGTACTCTGAGCATGATGGTGCTACGGTGCTTACGTGACCACCATTAAATAAGACACTCTCTGACTTGAATGTTCAGAGCAAATAAATACAGAGACACGGGCCAGTATTACCGTGTGGCGGTAAGAATTTGGCGAGATGCGAATCCTGTATATCGAGAGCGTGTTGAAAGAAGCGGCGCTGTAGCGTGATGGTGGCGGTGTTAATACGTGCATGTAACATAGATAGAATGATCGACGCCGTTGTAACATGAAAAACAGAGGCAGAATGTGATGATGCCAGAAGCAGGAGAATATCTCCACTTTCCATCAGTAATGAAGTAGTTAGGGACGATGATCGTCCATGCAGTTCACTATCCAGGAGGGACCAGTATTCCCACATGGAACGTCGTATACCAAGTAACGTTGTTCTCAGTGTAACATCATCATCATCATCATCAGTGTCCAGATTGATAGACTGCAGCGATCTTGCGCAGAACTCAGTAAAATCTTGCAGCAGTTCCGTAACAGGTAGCTGGTTCGTTACAGCAGCAGTACATTGTTCCGACAGGGAATGTAACAGTGTCTCACTTATACACTGTTCCGGATATTCCGATATGAAGCACTTCTCCATCTGTATCGTAACGCTGGAATCAATCACCAGATATTTGTCTGTGTAACGTTAACGATGTAACGCCAACAGTATGCCTGTAACATACTTGGCTTCAGCGAAAGTTCTTGATGGTCACTGGACAGAAACCCGTCCTATATCGATTTAGCGGAGAACGGCAGAGGCCCCGTGGCCGTACCTGACTGACTCCGGATACGGCAGATACCAGTGATGTAACATAAACGACAGCCAGCACAGCTGAGAGTCGCGTCATCTTCGTCTATCGGAGATCGAAATCTGGCCCTTCCAAGAACCGCAAATGGAAATGGGCAATCAATCCACAGGCAGATCCGTCTATCAATCTGCGTCGACGTTGGTTGGGTTTTGCGCACGCACTTTTCATCATGGAAATAAAAGACAGCGACGCATTAAATCATAGGTCTCCGTTCGGGATAGCAATGTGATCCGCAGCAATTCGGAAATGAGGGATAAAGTTGATTTTTACAGAGCTATAGGCTGGAAATCTGCCATCGTGACAGCGCAATCAGAAGCGGATCACAAGATCCACCCCCGTGACTTTCGGATGCTGTGCCTGCTTTGACATGTCCGGTGAGATTCTTCCTCCGATGGCAACAGGTAGAGGTCTTTCGAGTCCGTGTCGCCAATTTGGGTCAACATTTAAATGCAGTGGCCAGCCTTCTATTGAGCGTCTTTTTGTTTTCAAAGCGATCTCAAGCAAGCTGCTGGAATCGAGTGCCCTTGCTTTCTACAGACACGACCTCTTGTCTACGAATTCCAATCTACCTGAGTTGCTGAAAATTCAGCGATCTTCTATTTGCTCCATCATTTCTGAATGGCGGGGTATAACTTGTTGAAAGTGTTGGTTGCAGTTTTTGAAGAATTGTACTTCAATTTGCCGCCATTATTCCGAGTTTGAAAGAATCCCAAATCAGTCTTCGATCGTGCTCGGATCAATCCGGTAGTATGATATTCAATCTTCCGGAATTGAACTGGGGCGTCAATGTTCGGTCTGGATGGTTATTGGTACATCACTACATACTGCCAGGGAGGCAGACTCCGATATCGGGGATGGCGTCGCTGGCCGATGCAGGTCAAAGACACGCCCAACCGGCCCTGCGGCAACGCAGAGGGCCACCCGGCGGTTGGAAAGATCAGCAAGCTTCGAGGACGTCTTCACTGTTCATATATTGACTGTCTTTTTTATTTAACAGTGGTATTGTGGTAACTATGAGCAGGGATTGGATTTGAATTGGATCATAAGGCGATAGATACGAAAGCAATGGGCCAGTTGGTGTCAAAAGAGTTGCCGGAAAGGAGTTGCCAAGAGGGACTTGATTCTCCTGTGGTTATGCTACAATTACGTTTCTTTTCGTCAATCGCGATCATTGTCATGTTTTATCATCAACAGCGTCCGAAAAGCAGCTTCCTGCTGCGGTGGTCGAGGAGTGCCGAAGATGCGATAGATAACATTAAAAAAACTGGCATTATGAGTTAAAAATAAACAAACGCGAAAATTACATTAGACTCCAGGCAAATAGGGACATTGGATTTGTAGTTAAAAAAAAAACAATGCCTCGTATGTGACTCGAACACATGATCTCTCGCTTACTAAGCGAGCGCCTTACCAACTTGGCCAACGAGGCAATTTTGTATTGCAGTTGACGGAACCCATTTTTAAAAGTAACATTACAGCGCAGAACACGTCGTTAAGATAGACACGGCTGTTTCAAAAAGTCGGGCTAAAATCAGCGTCGGAATACATTCCGGAATTTCGATGTTATGATCGGCTCTTAGGGATGCTGGGCAAAACGTGAGCTTGCAGTATGAATCAATAACCCGGATTTTGCTCAAAGGAATTTGATAGAGCTCTGATAGAAGGGCTGAGCTACCTCGGATCAGATGGCGGTATTCATTATAGAATTTTTGTTGAATATTTGAGAACGGAAGAATATCTTGAGCTACGGCTGGAAATGCCTTCCGGAATGTTTTTGACGAATCACGGTCGATATAATCAAAAGTCAGACGCGGCGGCAGTTTCTGCAGAACGGAAGTGTTTTAATGAGGGGCCGGTACGTCCCTAATTCATCGGAGATCTTCACCAACACAGAACTGATTAGTATCCATGATATCCCCGATCTTGGGCGAGGCCAGAGATTCACAGCCTCACTCGCTGATGAGGAATATAACCGAATCTGCAATGTTTTCATACTGAATTAATCGACTTCACCAAACCTTTGCGCTAGGTAAACCATCCTGGTTTTCATTCCAATTTTTTCTAAAGAACGCGGCTAGCTCTGGAGATTGACAATCAGTATCTATCAGATAACTTTACTTAAGAAAAACCAAAATCGTCATCTTCCGAACCAGAATCCAGTAAAGGCTACAGCATTCGCATCTAAGACAAGGAATCGACCGATCCATTGCAGACCAGGGGCCAGTACGGAATGGCAATCCTCCGGGATCTCTTCCGAACAAAGCGGAATCTAACATTGGCGATTGAAGATGATCTGAATGAGTGACAGAGGCATTGTTGTGACCATGAGACGATTAAATAAGAATGTGAGATTCAACAAATCGGGCAGAAACTTCTCCATAAAACAGCAACGGGATTTTTTAGCATGACTGTAAAAATACATCGTTTTTGTCCGAATCTTTGTGTGGAAGATTCGATTGGTTGAAGAATTGACCGGAGATGGGACAATCCACGGCCGACTTCAACCCAATTCCCAACGAATATGTTGGACATGCATGGAATCGTCCAGGCCCTGTTCAATACGGAATCGACGAGCGACCTGACTCTGGCTGTGGGTGATGTTCATTATAATGCTCATGCTGCTGTGATGAGCGCCGCTAGCGATTATATTCGCAATATGTTGACATCACCGCTCTCCGATTGGGAGCAGGACAGTGATCAACGCTGCTTGAAGATCGACTCGCCAAGTTTCGACATTCCTTCGGGAACTATTGAAACTCACCCGCTCTTCTCCAATGAATTTCATCTCTATCTGCAGATTGTATATCGAATCATTGATATTGGCGACCTTCGTAAAGATGATGTGTTCGCTCTGGCTGTCATTGCCGATTACATGATATCGGAAGAGATTATTGGAAAATGTGATGATTGGATTCTGGAGCATTTTGTCAATCTGGATAACAATCCCGATATATTCGGCTTTTTCAAACGTCATGGACTGTTTAAATCTTTGAAAAAATTGCAGGAATTAGCTGCCGCCACGAACAGTACAATGGGTGATCTACCTCTCATATATAAAATGGACGCCCAGGATTTTCTCACAACTTTGAAGAAGAATGCTGCGGACGTTATGACACTGTGCTATTCTGATCAAATACGTAACAGGCGGGACTGCTGTTGATGATGATGTACCGCTTGTTGTTAAAGGTGATGTGATGATTGACACTTTGGAACATGGAATGTCATGGCTAATCTCCAACATTAACAAGGATATGGTCAAGAACTTTTTGAGATTGGCTCAGATCATTACACTCAGATACGACAATGGCTCTGATCAGCATCCTCTCTATATTTATAAGAAAATCGCGCAAGAATCACTGAATTTTTGACTTTCCCAGGACTGAATACACTCAAATGGATTGGACTCAGTATATCTTGATTTCAACCTTCAGCAACTTGACTGCATTTTTCTGCTAAAAACTTTGTAATGAGAAGAGATATTAATAGTAGCCAGAAATTGGAGATATTATTTCGATGGATGCCACAGCTGCATCAGAGTTTGTCGAGATTCTCGCCCGAGCTCCAAATACACCAGAATTTCATGGATCTTCAATTCGGGAAATTTTTCAGACATCGCCCGTCTGAGATCCAGTTCAATGCATCCTACAAAGACACACTCATTCAGAGTTTGGCACAAGCGAGGCGCAGCCCGTTCCTGTATAGAAAATGGGCTACACACTCTGTGTAACATGTCATGACCAATTTCATATCATATTGATCTCTGGATAATCAGAAGATTGTGATGGGTCAGCGGTGGACGAGATACCACGGACGAAGACGTCCGGAGTGTGGGCTGAATCTCGACAATCATGACCTTGGGGATAAACTGGGAGGATCAGTCAGGGCGCCAGCCTGAAACTGTGTTTGTACAAAAACGAAGGCGATCGGGTTCTGAACCTAAGATTCATGATGGCGAGTGTGAGCTATTT
>RBZT01000339.1:0-106087 GCA_003693705.1 Polymyxa betae
TGATTCGATCTTAGAGCTGATTGTGACCTCGGAGCGCCTTCCTCATCTGAGCCTTGATCAACGCTTCTGATATGGGTGCCTTCATCCACCGAGTCGGTCATGTCGCTTGTAATGTGATCATATTCATCTTCCTGTTCCCTGCGAGAGCGACGCCGACCGAAGCAGCGACTGAAAAAGTTCCGTTGAGCAGCAAAAAATTTCATTGTATTCTGAATCGAATCGGATGATGTGGATGGCTATCTCGACGAAGAATCGGCTTAGATCGAGCAGGGACCTGCGTCAGGATAGACATTTAGTCTGAGACAGGACGATAGAAACGTGCCAAAGTGTGGCTGATTACCATTCAGTTGCTGCAAGTCGGTTACAAAACCAACTCTAACCTGATGGCCACACTGCAAATTGCTAAATGAAGCAGAACCAGTGCAGAGTGTTTCCTAGAGGCCGCTCTCAATCGGACCGAACCGATCCTACCACATGTATTCAGCGACTGGTCGGCCATATGCAGGCGGTCACAGGCCGACGAATGGCTACTGATGGGAAGGGAGGAACCTTCCATTCATGATTGAGGGCACCGCCATCACAATATCGAGGTGATCACCATCAATGGTCAAATCCTTCGACATTTGGCTTAGCCTAGAAAACTGAAGCAGCCAACGTTATCGGGCTCGCCCATCACGGGTAAAGCTGATCACATTGCTAAGTGAACAGTTAAGCCTGCCTCGATCTCTTTCTGTTTCATGGCATCGTCATTAGATTCTTTTTCCGAACGCAGAATAGATCCATTGTTTGCTCGTATTTCAGGAGATGGGTGTGACGACAGCGCCGAGTAAGCATTCGTCACTCGGTGCTTCGAAACCAACCAAAAGTATCGCATTGTTGTCGGTCTGAGGGGGAGCGCCCGATCGTCTAGACGCCGAAGCTGCCATTGACGGGACCACTCATGTACAAACGGCAGAACGCCATCAGTCAAGGATATAGTAGCATCCTTCTCAATCTGATGCAGCTATTACTTGAATCAAGGCAGCTTTTTGCATTCTCCAGACGTGAGACCGCAAGCAGGGCGAAATTTGGTAATTTTTACAGCTGAATCACGAGCCGTCGCTTAAACAGAATCCGATGTGAATGAAGATGGGATTTTTGTGATCGATTCTCCCAACACATCATATGTAGCGGTTTCCACATTGTTTGCAGATGGGTTATTGGTACATGAAGCATATGTGCTGTATCAGCTCATGGCAGTATTTTATTATGAATAAACTTTTCACTTTTTTTATCAATGGAAAGCATGAGTGAGACCTCGACCTTGTGCACAAATGCTATGTAGCAATGGAACGGACCAGAAGCAAACCAAAGAAGATGATGATGATGTTTATTCAAGCCCCAGTGTACTCCCCAAGGGACTTTTTCTTATCAATTCGCATATCTATATGTATATCGGAAAGGACCCGAGTCACGTCTGCTTTAAGAACTTGCTCATGGCATTTTTTGATAATCATCATAACGTCATCGTATTCGCCAGCGAGATTCGTGCCACTAGCATGCTGGTGGCATTCGACTTTCCCGCGCCCTTCACTTTTCAATACTTGCTGGCAGATGTCAGTGTATTTGCGGATTGAGACGCCACTCCCGATAGGGGACAGACGGAAATCGGCGACAATATGCATACTCTGTGCAGAGAGTTAACGCCAATATAGGGTTTGATGGTTCAACGGCGTTTAACAAAATGAATGTACAGATAGGAAGCAAGCCCCTTCCCAGATAATTAGAGAAATACTCGGAAGTTGATTTGTTCATCGGACTGAGTGGACCTGCCGTCATGCCGGCTGCAGGTGCGCGAATCATCCATTTATGTAACGTTAACTTGGTTGATGCCTAAAGGGGACACGGCGTGCGGCCTCTAAAGTCATCCATTCAAGACATTTAAATACGTTCTTGTCTGGCTTGTCATAAAGCCATATAACGGTGATGGGAACATGGCAGCCGATTCGTCGCCCTGGCAAAGGTCGATTCGCTGAACTGATGTCATATTGTCGTCTTAACTAAGTCATCAGCAATCTATGCTTTTGAAGCTGATGGCGAGAACCAAGTTTCATTAGAGGCAGGGCTTCCTGTCTATGCTGAATTTGAACTCGGCGGATGGTATCGAGGTTTCGTTCAACAAGATGATAAAACGATCCCTGGTATGTTCCCTGTTTCCTATGTTGCCTTAGCGGAAGGCTTCCCGAACAGATCTCCTCCCCGGGAGCGTTCAAGCTCTTTAGAAGTGCTTTCTGATCCACCACATATCGAAGCTGTCATTGTTAAAGACAGCAGAAGAAAGCTCTCAAGAGACTGGGCCAATGGAAAGCAGTCTGATGGCTTTTCTGATTGCCTCGTATGGAGTCTCACTGTTGCGAAACTTGAGCTAAAACAGATCGTGTACATAGAAGGAACCAGCATCTACCTCACCTGCTTCGAATGAAAGGCACGAAGTTGACGAACGCGTAAGCTATATAGGGGAGACCGTTTGTAAACAGAACGACCCGAATCCAGCACTCGACGATGGCTTTTCTGAGAGAGAGATGTCGCGCAGCCGATCAGAAACATCTACCCTAGTTGACGAGATATCAATGGTTTGCGGATGTATCATTACGATTCGCTTTTTGAGGATAGTAGGCAATTCCCGGTTTTGAGAAGCAATTGAAGACCATGTTAGTCGATGGAAATGTCAAAGGCTACGATGATATGAAACAGAAAATTGCCCAGTTACTGTCGATGCGTCGCCTCATAATGGATGCCGATGTCGATGATTCTGTTAGAGAAAATACTCGTAAGAAACATTTGGATCTCGAACTTCTGTACGAATCAACTTAGGCAATGAAATTATCGGCATTCTTGAAAGTTGCCGACGAACTACTCAGGGTCATATCTGCCCCCGAACACAGACAAACCATTCGGTTGCAAACGTTTCGAATACCCCAATTCGACAGCTGATTAAGCTCCACCAAGATATGTATTCAATTGTTCAGCAGGAATCGTCATTCCTTTGGCATCAGAAAACAGTTTCGCGCCAGGTGCGGATGCTGGGTGAAGCCTCAAAATCTAGAAGCGCTTCCAGTATTGATGCCAGAGAAATTGATTTCGACGGCAAGCTGCCCAAGACTTTGATGTCCCTTCGACTTGATGTTAAAGCCTGCATATTCTCTGTTGGAGAACCTACTCATGTGCATTTCTCTCTGTTCTCTGTTCAAAGACAGCAAGTTATCTCGTACGCGCTTCAATATACACTTTACGATTGCTTCTCAACTTACCTTTTTAGGGAGGAATATCTAGTAGCGCTTACAGCGGCTGGGATGCCCGAAGACATCAATCTATTGGGTAATTTTTATACAATAGAGTTGCAAGTAACCAACGCTAAATCCAAATAGGCAAGCTGCACGCTGAGTTCCGAGAGATCGAGAGCTCTATGCTTAAAGAAGGATTGTTCCTTGTTTGCCATATTTATCGGATCGGGCAACTTAAAGTCTCTCCGAAAACCACCCAGAAACGGCAGAAGCTCCCTCAGACGTATCGACGCCCTTTCGGATGTGCCATCATGAATATCAGCGGCTACAGCCCGCTTTTTGAACATATTGGGCAATGGACTTCGCCGCCGCATTTAACCATCTATCGAGCCAAAGACCCTCTGCAGTTCACTGATTTACACAATCTAATTATCCGAGGGGGATCCTCTATCGAAGCTGTACCTCAAACGAAAGGATTTGCTGTTGGACTTCTGCTCGATGAGATGAACGCTGTAGCTGTACGTTTCTTGATTTGCTTTCTGAGTAATCGGTCATCAATGCCTAGGATCCCAGCACGTGCGTCCAGATGTTACAGCTCTCGTCATTCATCAATCCTGCCGACGATCGCAATGATTTTTATGTGACATTACGGGGTGGCGATTTCCTTCAGGACAAGAAGAAGAGTTCGAAGAATATTGAAATTCGCATCCGCGTCTTCACTGCTGCTGGATTTCCTGTCCCAGATTGCATCTACCGCGGTGCTGGCCCTACCGCAATCCCAGTCACTGAATATTGCAGCACCGTGTATTACCATTGGAACAATCCGGTCTACAACGAATCCGTCAAGTTGCGGATTTCGAAGCAGATCTTTACCCAATGCCATCTTCTCTTCACCATCTGGCATGTCTCATCAAATCCTGAGAAGAACCAGCTCTGCTCGTTCACCTTTCTTCCGTTGACGTGCTCCAGCGGCGCTGTCATAGCTGATGGCCTCCATGTTCTACCATGCTATAAGCCTCTAAAAAATCTTGGGCAGCAGAACGCCACATTACGATATCTGGATGCCATCACCCACTTCAGAGACGGCTCCAAGCAGAACTCGCAATCAGTATTGGTCAAGCGAAAGGAGGAGATATTCGTGGAAACTCTTCTGAGTTCTGTGAAAACCACTCAATTAGACACCTTACATGCTCTTTTCAATTGGAAGCAGTTGGACCTAACTCATCTAAAATCAGCTGTTGCTAAGTTTACAACAATTTCAGGTAGGTAATCTTTCTGTTATATCATTTGCTTTTTTGTTAAAGGTTTTCAAAGGGACAGAATTATCAAAATTCGTCAAGGAGGTTTTTGATACTCTCTTCTCTATTATGCAAATCCATCCGAACCAGAACGAGGAAATATCGAATTTAACTTTTATCGGGGTTCTGCACTCTATCGATCAATTAACCACAAAGATGTGCAGTGTCACCGGCTCTATCGACGCCTATATTGCCGATGTTTATGCTTTCCCTGATGTTTACACACCGCTAATCTCACATTCTCGTGCTGCTTTTCTCTACGCTATACAGCATACAACGTCACCGAATCCATCCATGTTCAAGCAGCTGACGCTTCTCTCGAAATGTTTCCAATACGTCGTCAGGCTCATTGTTCGTTCGGCGAGCTGTTCACAGGTGACAGATTCGGAAACGTTCCGACGGCAATTACAATGTCTCTTGGACGATATGTTTATGTTATTAGCAATCCAAGGTGAGACATCATCTATCTTGCATACTCTGCTGTTAATAAGTTTCAGGTGGACCCAAAGATCTACTGATAGGCTGCAAAGCTTTCTTGCTGCGGTCGTTCAGCTCGGCTTTTAACGAGCTGCCAATGGTGTTTCCACCAGAGCAACTAGGCAACATTTGTATGAGCTTGCTGAATTCCGTTCCTTACCATCCCGACAACAGCAAACTGTTTATCTATAAGCTACGAATGGTTGGAAGCATCGCCCAATCGGTTCTGGATAATGAGGTATTATTCACTATCCATACAACGAACTGCTACCAATTCGGTTCCAGAAATTATGCTGGAAGATGATACAATCGATCGTCATCGAATCCATTCATTTCCATCTCACAAACTGTCCCGATGAATCATACTTATCTGTGGGAATTTTATCGAATCTGATTTCAACGATTCAATCCGGTAAAGCCCTGCGTCCCGCTGCTGCTCAGAATCTCAATTTGTTTTAGCTTCGTTACACAATGCTGCAGAGCTAGCTCCTTTTTATCGACTATTAGAGCCTTTGATTCATGTCCTCTCAGATTGGAGGAAGCGACCGATTACACCCTCACCGCAAGTACAACAATTGTGTACAGTCGATGTATTACTGGATACGTATTCTTTGTTCTACATTCTAGTTTATTCGATGGGTGCAGACATGCTGACGAAATGGACAAAAAACAATCTGTCGTTATGTCACGAACTCATCGCTGTCTGTGAAACAGCTTTAAACAATTCTGTTTATCCTTCAACCTGGGTTGTTCTTCGTTCCTGGGAACTCACAGTTATCGCTAGAATTCTTATCAACATCGGATCACACTCCGCCACTTTAGACAAATCGATTATCCAAGACCTATTGCACAGTTTCGTTGCTTTCGATAAGCACAAAGATTTTCAAAATCTTAAGCAGGTAAATGTTTGCATCCATACTTTTCTTGGTTAGTCAGATGCGACAATAGACACAAATCAACTTCAACGAGATGTCTCCACTTCCAGCTTCGGTGAGGGCATCGGCCAGAGATGTCTGGAAGAATGCATGCGACTATTCAGATTTTGCTGTTTACTTCTTCACTAATCTCTTTATCTCCATGTTCAATGCGTCTAACGGCACAGAGGATTCTGGTACATAATTATTTTTTCTGTCTTCTCAAACAAATGCTGATCTTAATTTCAAAGAACTGACTGCTACACAAGAACTTGCGATTGAAATATTCTACAATTTGCTTTTGGAAGAATATTCCCGAACTGGAGAATTCTCAGAAATTAACCGCCTCACTGTGGAAGCCCTTGATACGTTCGCTCACGAATCTCAGCATCATGCTTCTGTTTTTCTGGAGGTCGGTTTACTGACAAGCTTCGTTCTAGCTTTGCTGACCGCCTTCAAAGAGATTGGAGAAAGCGTTAACCGCTCGCATAAGCAACGAACGAGAATCTCTCCAGGCCTCGGTCCAATGCTTTGTGTCTCAGTTAGGAAACCTTTACGAACTGATGAACAGCCTTCTGAAAATTCCAAAAACCGACCTATTCGAGCACGAGCGAGCCAGTGTAGTTATTCAGTTACTAGAATTCTTACTATCAGATTCCAATGTTGGGCGTCGGAAGGGAATGCTCTATCGGTAATTAACTGTTAGTTGCTGCGATAACCATCTTCTCATATGCTGAGCAGCTACTATACATATTTGATGGATTTAAACTGCTCAATTGGAGCATTCGCCGAAGCTGGCAACACAGTTTTGAGGCAGTTAAAGCTTTTGGATTGGTCAGCCCAAAGTACATCAATATGGGAATCTGGTGACGCAACAACCTTCAAATCAGAAACAGAAGCAGAAAGAAAAGAATCCTTGTATCTGAAGGCGATCGATTACTTTGATCGGGCTGAACAGTGGGAGGCAGCAATAATGGTTTGCATACCTGCCGTGTGAAAGGGATCATGTTTGTTTACCTTCCAGCAGGCCTGTGAAGAATTACGAAGCTACTATCAACGGATAGGCTTTAATTACCAATCTTTGGCATCCATTCTTGAAAATGAAGCTACTTTCTTTCGCAAGATAATTTCTGAATCCCGTTTCTTTCCATCGTACTTTCGAGTGGTATTCTTCCATCAGAGGTAATGATTCCGTGTTGCCAAATATTTGCATTAAACAACCTTTGTTCAGCGAAAATCGTTTAGAATATGTTTATCGGGGTCTGAAACTGGAGTCGATCATGGACTTCACAGAACGTCTTCGAGCGAAACATCTTAATGCCCGTATCGTCATGAGCAGTGAAGATCCGAATCCAGATATTCTGTCCGCAAATGAACTTGTCATAACAGTTACTGCTGTCACCGTTTCAAGCTTCCAAGAATTGCAACAAAACGATAAATCTGAGGCTGAAGTTGTGCTTAAATTCCTGTGCTAACTGGAATCTGAATTTCCCTTAGAGCATTCCCAGAGAGATCCGTTTTGGCCAGTTACACCAGAATGCATCATGGTTTATGTTTTGCCGGGCAGAGAATCGATCTGCTGAGGTAACTCAAGACGTTTACTGCTAGTGTTTCATTGATTTGCTGAAGGCTCAACCATCTAATGAATTCAAGGACCTATGGGTTAAGAAAACCTTCATTCGAACCGAAGAATCTTTTCCAAATCTCCAGAGGCGATTGTTAGTTGTGGACAGCGTTCAACGAAACATAGATCCAATCGATACAGTAGGTGCATTTTTCAGATGATAACGCGATGCTCAAATCCAGGTTAGGCCTGTGAAACTATACAAAGGAAGAACGAAGAACTGAATGCTACAATAACTGGTTTGCAACGGAATCTCAGCTCATCTCCAGACATTGGACCGCTAACAATGCAGCTAAATGGAATCATTGATGCTGCTGTCAATGGCGGAGCCAAGAAATATATCGAAGCTTTTCTAAGTTCCGCTTTAGAAGGAAAAGAGGATTCACAGAATCGACTAAAGCAGGCAATGAGGACTCAAATCCAGTTATTGCATTGTGGACTTGACATTTTCAAAGAGAAGAAAAATCCAGATTTAGACCCCTTATATAACCGCCTGAAAGAACTTCTCAAAAAAATGGCTGAATCGTCCAAGGCCTTGGTTTAATAATGGTTTTCACCGTCGGGGTGAGACAAGAGAAGACTTTGATATACTCAAGCACAACTCGGAAGACAAAAATCCAATGTAATCCGATTTCGTGGCAACTGGCGGCCCATTCTCTCTGTAACGTGGACCAGGACTCTGCATACTAAGGTGAATATTGATTATGCATCGCGTTGCTTGACGAAAAATAAAAAAGTACTTATTATGAAAGCTTGACAAAAATGAATGGCTCTTGTAAAAACGAGATCAGCGGGCTCCAGCCGGATCTCGAGCTCTGCGAATCGAATTCAAGCATATGGCAATATCCAAGCTTGATCGGCAGCAGCTGACAGCCTCGCAAAAGCAGATTTCCATGATGATTCCAGTTGCGTCGTCTCAGCAAACGCTTGCGCTGCTACTCCAAGCTGAGACGAAATCAGGCATAACCAAGCTAGTTCCTACGAAACCCATCAAAAGGTCAGCTACATCGCCAATCGTAACATACCGTTCATGGCTAGCGCGTTCAATAGCCAACATGGGATTGCCTATCGACGAATGCAGGTTGACCTCGTCGGGTCTACTCTTTCGCGAATGAACTCCGCCTTATACTGAGGAGCAATCGTAATCATTCCTTGGTCACGTTCGGAAAGCATGCGATCGACCGGCAAGACTCATTAATTCATTCAGCACATTTCCCGACAGCAAGATCATTGATCATACGGTCCACACATTGTCTTTCGAACGTATACCGCCGTTTTCTCGCTTCTTCGTTGTCCATGGTGAAAATAGCACGCCGCCGGGACATCCATACCAGCAGTTCTTGGCCAGTCAGAGCTTCAAAACCGCATTGTTCTACGTCTTTCAGGCGCTGCACAATAACGTTGGCGACTCCCTGATCGGCGTCGAAATGCTCCTTCTCGGACAATAGATAGTATCTGCTAACAGTCAGCAGTGAGTCGCGGCTTTGACGGAGGGACTGTCCACAGGCTTGGTGCCTTACGCCGGGTGCTCCCAGAAACAGCGGGCATCCAGTTCGCAACGTTCTTGCGTTTCCTAGCCCGAGCTATTCGCGTTTTGATCAGGAGCTGCGATACAATCTCGTCAATGCGACCGCAACGGGCCAGCGAACGAGCAATTTCCCAGCAATCGGGTTCAAGGGAACCGGCATCAGTCGGACAGCTATCTGATTCGAAAAATCATCGGATTTCGTGCAATAAGCACAATTGGCACGTGCATTGCCATAAGACCCTTTGCAGCCAGAAAGAATACGGTCGGAGCTTGTTGTGGATCGACCGAAACGACATCGGGTTTGATCTGAACGAAACCCTGTAGGTAGTTAGAAAGATTTATAAGAATCCATGACTTGGAGGTTTTGTAGCTGGAAAAGCGCTTTATATATTATTCAGTATCAACAGGATAGATTCATGCACAGCATGCAGAGTAGCAGCTGCTGAGAGTTGTTCTAAAGAAAATTCATTCTAACAAGAACATCGCGAAGCTCTATGAAGATACCTTCACGTTGCTGCAGCCTTGTGTCAACTTCTGGCAGAATCTGGCTCTGCAAGCAACCCAATACGATGTCGCCATCTTCAAGACCAGCATCATTTTCCACCGAATTGGTATTCGGTGCTCCAGATTTTGGCGGTTGGGTTTTCACTGCTAACGTAAAACATTATTAACTTGCGTTTCCAGAAGTGAAGTGAGTTATTACCTTCTTCTAACACTCGCTTCTTGATATCTCTGACAAGACTCGATGCACTTATATGCAGAATCGTATCGATTCCCTTCAATTGTTGCTCCAACTTCCCGCGAGCAGCAAACTGCTTCTGTCGTAGCCCAGTTTGAACCGCTTCACGCCTTGTTCTTTCAGCAGATGCTCTGTCGACAAGCGACTGGAGCTTAGTAAGTTCTTCATGCGCTATAACATCGTTTCGCAGCAACGCTGACGACTTTGAAATCGTGGATCCTACGACGTAGTCTACCATGTAGTTGAGGGATTCCTCGAGAGTCATTTGAACCATGTCCGGTTCAACCTGGCAACTAGATAAGCAGAATTCAAGGAATAGACCGTCAGTTGTTACCATAGGGGACATAAGTTCATCAATTAGACTGATAGAATCGCGAAGACCTCGCTCCATCTCTGACTGTACAGCTCGCCCTCTCAATAGTCTCTGCAAAAGAATGCAGGCAGCTTCAGTAGCTGCTATCTTCTCCATATCAGCATTCTTCGTAATTGGCGTTGGTGGCCGAACGATACAGCCCGGCTTAGCATATAGCTCGGTGCTCGATGAAACCGGCTCGTTCTGTACTGCCGTGCTGGACTGAATGATGTCGTTGATCTTCTCGATATCATTAATCACGCCCTGACCCTTGCGCGTTTTCATCAAATTTGTGACAACCTAAACGACGACTAAATCTAACGAATAGCGTCCAGGCACCTAGAAGAAACCT
The DNA here is from genome assembly GCA_003693705.1 of Polymyxa betae. NCBI lineage: Eukaryota > Endomyxa > Phytomyxea > Plasmodiophorida > Plasmodiophoridae > Polymyxa > Polymyxa betae. Next base: position 10,548 of record RBZT01000339.1, read on the forward strand.
TTGCTGGTTTATGGACGTTGAATGTGAGACATTTGGCAGGAATAGAGGTCTCCAATGTGACAAGCGATTGATAGGTCTTTCCCATCGATCCAATCTGTTTCTGAACAATCTCGTTGATCGGCAATACAGGCACCTTTCCTTCGCGATCCAGAGGAGCGTAAATCTTCGATCCATGATTGCCATATTCTTCGATGATATCTCGGCCTGGGGGCGTCGTTATCTCATGCTTGATGCTCATTCGCTTCCTGATCAGAATGAAACATTGCAAATGCACAATGTGGTAATCCCTACATATTGATTTTCCGCATTGCATTGTAACGCCGGCGTTGGATTTTGTCGAGGACCGTTGCTCTGTTCAATTCATTTTCAGCTCGGATCTTGTCCATTCGTTCCGTTATTTGTTTTTGGAACTGCGCCTCCCTTTCTTCGATTGCCGTCATTATGGCGGCTAATCTTTTCTTCTCTAGTTCAATGACATCATTCTCTTTATATTTGTAGTCCTGATAACGACTGTCAATAAAGATTAAGAATTGCCAAGCAGGCCACCTGAAACTCCCTCTCCTGAAGCAATTTCATTCTATGGCGAAAATCGGCTTCGGTTTTTGCCGGAGGAATACCAGCTTGGAAAGCCCGACGTGCCTGTTCCCTTTCTATTTGTTCAATCTCATGAAGTGAAATTCGTGTCAGATCAGCAGGGAGCCAATCTTTCAAATGAAAAAGTTCGGGAGGATTGTCCTTATCAGCATAAACGTAATCGGGAGCATACGGCGCCGTTTGGCTGCTTTCTTCTCGGTAAACCGATTGCGTCGCAATTGTCCTGGTCTTGAGTTCTGCCGGTGCTTCCTCAGTGGCATTGTAAAGATGGGGAGACAAAACTAGGCCTGTTGTGGCAGATTGCATAAAAGGAATTAGAGGCCTATTGAAGAACATATAACGTTCTTTCCCTGTTTATAGAAAAAATCAAATAAAGCTGATCAAGAGAGACAATTTAACCTCCTGCGTTGACGCTATGCAATCCATGGCTAAGATTATTTCTTAAAACCTCACTGAACTGTATTTGCGGTTGATTGTGCCGAGAGTCGAACCTGTACTGACAAGAAGGGAAAGTGCCGACCTCGGAGAAGAGGTTTTGCCAATTCGGGACCCGATGAATAGAATTCGTCTGCGGTTCCAGTTAGCAAATTGTATACCAGCTCGAGCTCAAGCAGACCAGAGATTTCTGCAGCGCCCTCTGGTGATCAACCGCTGACGAAGCTGTATACACTGGATCGTAGACATGATCGTAAGGGCGACTAGGAGCGACCGTTCGAGCCGGCCTGCTCAGGACTGCATGGACCATGACGACAATCTCAGCTCTAGCTAATAGACGTCCATTGAATGAATGGTACTTGAGATCGACTCCAAAGATCTCATCGGGGCCTCCCCTTGAACTGTTGATGGCTACCGCTGTCATGAATCATGACAATGCTGGGCCTCTAATCAGTTGAGAATGGCTCACGACAGTGCTGGGCCTCTAATCAGTTGAGAATGGCTCATGACAGTGCTGGGTCGCTCATAGTAGACAGGACATTCGTGATAGTGCTGCTCCTCTTTTATAGCAAAACTGTCATAATCATTGCGATTCACTTCTAACAATCTTCAAAAGTAGCGACTTTTGACTTTGGTTTCATCGGCTGCATAGACGCAAGGACCGGGATGAAGATGCTTGACATTCGTAAACTTCAGAAACTATGTACAGCTAAGATCACGGAAGTTATAGCATACAAAATCGGATAGTGCAGGCTCAGGTTGTTTGGCTTCTAATGGCTTTATCGCAAAGCAGGCAAGATGATCCTTATCAGGTTTCAAGAACGTAAACGTCCATTCATCCATAAGCACATCATCGCAAAGCAACCAGTATTTTGCCAGCATACAGTTTGGGAATGATTCTTCCATATCACAGCCATTATCCAATACAACTTCCTGTCGCTGAAATTCTAATAGCTAACAGACATGATTGGAAACATTACTGTCAAATATATTCAGTTACCTGAAGCTCCATATGAAGCCCGACCCCGATCGCCTTCAAATCTGCATTACCCAATAATGTAAGCTCAACAACGATATGCATCGCAACAGCTTACAGGCTTCTTTGAGAGCCCAGAGGGTCATAAACTGAGCCAGGCGATGACGGCTATTTGGCCATGCATTAACCAACCGAATCTCATTTGGCTTTAAACAGTCGGCCATGGTCTTCAGCCATTGATCGGGATCGGTTGTCTTAGGAATGTCAACTAAATCACAGCCAACTTGATGCTGTAATGACGCTATTAAAATAACCCAGAATCCATGATGAGCGATGTTAAAGTCGACTGAAGGTTGTCGTTAACGCATCTGATTAAAACCTAAAAGTTATAACCGACCTGAAGACAGCGGAGCGATTAAGATCGGTCTTTGCAAAGGCGAGCGCCCAAGCTGCAAGCTATCAGGATTGACATTCAGAATTTGAGAAAGACATTTTCTAATCAGCAGGCGTCCGATCAGAGCGCGCTGCCGATCGCAGGCTTGGAGCAATGACGAGATTCGGGTCTGTTCCTCTGGCGTGAGACTGCGAAGAACGCTTTCAGTATCGGCATCGGCCTCGATATCGTGAATGTTCGAGCCAAGCACGACGATGGACATAAAGAGGGTTTAATAATGTAACATTACAAAGACGCATTGCAGAAGTGTCATAAGATGATGCTCTGCTTCCAATGCTGGGCCCTCCTTCCTTAACCGATCGCTCTGTTGTCTGCAGATTTCAAATTGCTATCAAATCGAAAGAAACGTTTTCAGCTCGGTATGGTGAGCAAAAAAATAAACTTCAACTCAACAAGAAAAAAATCATCAAAACCATTTTTAAACTCAACTGCCTTAAATGAAAAGTGAAACTCAAAACAGAGACTGGAATGAACAGGGATCCATTGAGAGATTGGCTCACTGACTGTTTGTGCTATTGTAAAGAACCATCGTAAACCAAGACATCGCAATTCAGATTTATTGGCGAAGACCGTTACTAGAATTGATTCCAGACTAAGATTGGACAACAGTTTGAAGAACGTCTTCGGAATAGGACTGATAAACTGACGTAATTGGAGCACAACTAATTTCGCTGCCAATCGAGCGCCTTTCAAATGGGCTCAGGTTGTTCGTATGCACGGCCTAATAAAAGCATTAAGCATCTTCGACAAGCAATTGACAAAATGTGAATACCTTTCGGTGCTCGAGCAGGGCCCATCTGATATCGAATGCGACTTTAGCGGCCCAATCACCGGTCAGGCCGTAATCCTTGCACATCGACGAGGCGAAAAACTCCACTGAGATGACAGCCGTCAGCAAGAAAAATACGAAGCACAGAATCATGACAGACCCGACTCCGGGAACAAATACGGGTTCCAGCAGATTTCGTCGATCAGACGAAACCCATTCAGCGTAATATCTATCTGAATAAAACAGCATCACTGCAGGAGTAGACGCAATAAATCAGAGGTCGTACCTTGATAACTATGAGACCCTTCAAAGAATCGGCCAGAGCAAGTTTTGAGTCCACATTCAGGACGCTTTGGTATTCGGTCGTCTGCCGAATAATCGACCTGGTGTGAAAAATCAGCAAAACGATGCGCTTGAAACGAAGGCGCTAGAGACCGTTTGATGGGTTCCTTAAAAATATTTTCAGGAAGACCGACATCTTTCAACAGCAGGATTGTGAATGTATCGGGAGTCAGACCCGGATTGTTGATGTCCCAGACGAACTCGTCCTGGTAGCGCATCGTCTTGAACGATTCGTCGATGCGGATCGGACAAAGCATGCCCTTCGTCCGAATCTGCTTCAAAATCGTCCCGATTCTGATTAGAGCTGCGTTGTCAACATCGGAGTCCTAGGAGAAATATCATCTGAGCTTGTTGTTAAATCAAGGCAACAAAGATCCATTACTGTTGGAGCAGTATTGTTGGCAGAAATGGGCCTTTTTTCGGAGGGCATTGGTACTAAAAGGAAATCTGAGAATTCGACAAACGCGACGGGTTTGGGATTACGGGGGATCGATTGTGATATCAGAGGGCTCCGAATCGGGAATTTCTGATAATAAGCGACAGTCCAATCATGGAGCTTGGCGGCTACCGTCTGATATTCAGGCTGCTATTTGGAAGCCATTTCAGGGCCGGGACAGCGAGGGCGCGTCCCTGCAAAGTCCTACCTGTGCCGAAGCCGGGCTCTGTAGAAACGCTGCCAACTGTGTCTCGTCGACTCTGGCATCACGAGCGAGATCTGATAGAGCCAGGCGGGTTCTTCGTATCAGATCGACTATGGTCTCGCGTAGTTCACCCGAGCTTAGGCCCATCCCTTCGTTAAGGTGAAAAACTGCGCTGTTGAAAATTCAAGATGACTATTCACTAGATATCGGATTCGGCTTTCAAGAAGCGATTGTTATCAAAACAATCATGCGAATCTGGGTGGGTTGGAGTCGTCAGCACGACCAATCACATTGGCGTTGTCTGTTGGCATCGAAAAAATCTGTTATTGTCGAATCCGACTTTGGAATCACAAAGATTGCAGCCATTGCAAATTAGTGGGTAATTGAAGGTTGGGATATATTTCGCTATCTTAAAAAAACAACTGGAGCGACTGTGAAAAGCAGAAATGATTGGATCCAGATAGGCAAGCAATGTGGTAGAATGTTTAGATAAATTTATTACATATAATTAGAGTTTTTGGGGAAGAAAATCCTCAGAGATCGCAGTTGCAATTTCATGACGAAATCAAATTAGAGGTGTCAGATATTTGAGTTCATGCACTACTCATCATCGGATTTCGGGTCCATCGCGAACTGTTCCGACCTAAACAGAAAGCGGTCAGAACCACCGAAGGTTGGAAGACGAAACAACGTCAAATAAAGCAGTGTATCAGAACAGAAAGTCGTCTCCAAGAACGCCGAAGCGCTATGTGGAAGTCAGACAGGGATAACTAATTACTCATCATAATAGCCAAACAAAGCGAAAATGAACATGCAATCATAATAGGAATTAGATGGGCTTACATTATGGTCTTATACATGATTGCATCCAGTCCACGTCCACTTGTGGACTGGATGCAATCATGTTGATCGTGCACAAACACGATTAAAACAAGAATGAAGGTGGGCCAGGAGGCGATGCGATCCAAGCTCGACTCCGGATGCAGCCGGAATCCGTGACGGACTTACTTTTACTGATGTCAATAATGCCGATGATATATCGGCGTTGCCTTAATCTCCAGAAAATCTGCATAATTTTCACAATTGCGATAGATTTCCAGTTCCAGGATTTTGAACATGAAAGCTGACCTATAAAAGCCAGTCCGATCCGCATTCAAATTTCGTTTGATGCCCATACCAGATCGAAGCACTATAGTATTTATTGCCTTGGAGGTAATTGCCAGAACTTCTGGGCTACAATATCGGTTCTGAAAAGGGAGCCGTGGTGACCTTCTACAATTGGCGTTGAGCAGCGTTTCAGTTGAACCAAATTGATATCATACGAATGCTAATTGAGAATGGTCAAACTCATCGGTTCTCTTAAATCTCTCGTACCTAATAAATCACATCTTCATTTTCAATTAAAGGTCCGGTTCACAATACTCACGAATCTGTTTTCATCAGTTCGTAGATTTCGTCCTGTGCTCGACAAAGCAGTTCCGGAATCTGATCGAGGCATTGCAGTCTTAGCTTGTGATTTCGGCCGAAACAAGATCGAATCGCCAGCAGTAGATTGCTGTTGAGATTCACTTCGAACGGCGCCGACTCTGCCAGATACATGGCGTAGATACGATTGATGTTCATTTCCAGAGCAATGACCGCCGGCCCTTGAGCTCGGAACCTATTCGAATATTGTTCGGCAGGGTGCCTCTTTTTAAACTGGCTGAGACCTACCAATTCCTGTGGCCAGTCTCCAAACCGCTACGACCCGCATGAGACGCTTTCCATCCACCATATTTCATTCGTAGATGCAGCACATCCGAGTAATATCTCCAATTCTCCACCTTACATCCGCGACAGTGAGTTTTTTGCAAATTCTCTTTAAAAAAACGTTACCGAGAACTCTTTCGTTAAAAAAGTGACGAAATCGTTGGCAATGCCGGTATTAGTATCAAGCATTCTACGCAGGTCCACTGTTTTGTTTTTGTAAACGTCTTCGCGAGCGAGCGCGAGCGAATCCTGAAAGTCGCCGGCGTTTGCTGTCGAGGTCAACCCGACAACCACCATCGGCATCGACATGACGTAACTCAGTTTCATATCTTTGTAGAGCATCATAAGAGGTCTTGCCAGGCTGACATGAATAGCACGAAGGGCGCACAGATTCACCGATAATGGCAGCCTGTGACAACATCAAATCAGCACCATGATACGGATTCATGCAATGACAGCCCGACATGATGATAAAGCAGCGGGTCTGCTCAAGGCTCGGGAACAGCACAGCGATGAACCAGAATGGGAAGGCGCCAATTAGCAGAGTGCCGCCCATCGTTATCAACTCGTTCTTAATCTCAAATGCATCGACCACTAGGCGCATATTGTAAGACACATAGACAGCGACCGACAGCAGGCCGGCCAGCACGCCCGACACCCCGAAGAACCACAACCATGGTGATGTGCAGATGGCAGCCTCGGCTGGTCCCTCCCAGGAATTCTTCCAGCCATTAATCTCGATAAACAGTAGCCAACAGGCGATATGGCAGACGAACGATACCGCCAGGAATATAGAGACGGCCCTGTCGGTGGCTAAATGTGTGTGGTTTAGCCACCAATTCTGGTCGTCCAGACTGGCATCGGCTTTCTGTGCACACAGAGCTTTGGAGACATGCCAGTTGTATAATAGCAGCCAACTTCTTATCAGATACAGATCCAAAGTGAGCATGCCGAGGACCGAGTTCGTAAATAAAATTTGTGAGCAAGATGGATAATGGCTCCATCCATCGTAGCCGAAAGATAATGTCGCTATCATGATTAGGAAATGGTTGACGAGAGCCCATTCGGCTCGTCTCGCTTTCAGCATCGGGTGCTTGCGCCATCGATAGTAGAACACGGCCAAGATGGGCACCGTTATCATGACAGTGAATATACAAATAACCAGAAGTGTTCTCTGGATCTCATAGATAATGTCTTCCGCTTGGCCCATCGCTCTACAGGGGAGACTGATAGAATATAGTGTGTACGTGTGCTTGTAAGAAGAATAAATCTCGGTCACCAGAATCCACATTCTTTATCCACGAAGAGACAAGCCCTGGCGTTTTTCGAGAACAATCGAGTTCTTCCATGATGCCATTCAACGTTCATTTACAGCCTCGATCATTACATCAGATTGCTATTACAAACCTGGACCATAGTCGTCTGCAATTTGGACCTTCTGGGATCCCATCCAGCCACGTTGAAGCAACATCTCCTTAAAATTAGTAAGCCAAGTGACCGCCGAAAGCCTGAATACGACTAAAATTTTCAAAATCCGATGCTGCAGCGATGGATCTTGCCGTGTTTTGGCCGACTGCGATATGTAAAACATAAAGACGAAGACGATGGCGAATCAGGGACTTATCAGCCTATACACGAGCATGGAGAAGAGACGAACGTATCGCCGAACACCAGCGGCCAATACAGCACAATCTCTGTCAAAAGCTGCCTGAAATCGAGGCGATTCTCAAGCGAAGGCCTGAGTTCGAAACTGAGCGCAAGTCGGCGCCACGTTCATTTCAGCGACCGCGTCATAGTGGTCAATGTCGAGAAGCTCGTCCCGTTCGACGGCGAACACCGCTTGGTGATGTAATATAACCCATCCCAATAAACATGTAAAGGCTGTATACAACACCTGGTTGCCACAAGATAAAGGGTTGCTCCATTGACTTGGAAATGAAGTGACGGTAGGACATCTTCATGCAGTTTACGTTACATGGCGGTGCCCATTGGGCTCCGAACGATATTCGAACATCAGGGCTTCGAGCAATCTTCAATCATTCACCCAACCCAAGCAAACAAGTTCTCGAATCTAGGTCACAGACTTCGTGATTCTTGAAAGCCATCTCAACTTGAGATCCACGCGGCCCAGATCGGCCCGAACTCAAAGGTGAGATTTACCAAGATATTCGATCGTGATCATTTAATACAGGGGTCAGTGAAGGGATTGAGGTGCGCTTGAGGGCCGACAGAGTCGCATGATTTTATCAGGCTGTCGCATTGGAACGGTGGAGCATCCCGGATCCCTTGAAAAGTAACGTTACCTCCTCACCGAATGTGAGAGTGATGTGAATTTGATAGCAGCAACTGGGTCATATTGTCCACCTGTCTGCCGCATTCATTCCGATCTAATTGCATTTCCCGATGGTGGTTGGGTGCCAGGCTGGGCCTGGATTGTTCGCGCCGTGTCTCTGGATTGAATCGGGCCTGGCAGCGGCATTCCATGCCGTCGTCTATGTCGCCAATGACAGGATCGTGTCTTGTAAGCTGGGCGTATCGGGATGAAAAATTACATTGATTCGATTTTAATTCAGTGTTCTTTCCCAAGTATCGACAATTGAACCAGCATGAAAAAACATCGTTTAGATCGAATATCGGATATCTATTCAATGCAGCCGTCTGTCTGGTCTCTATCATCCATATGCTAGTCTCGGATTATATTGCTCTGGTTTCTCAAGGTATTTCGCACTCGTTTTGCTAATAGAGAGCATTTATATACGATCATGCAGATCCATTACATGCATATCCTCATTTATTATCATATTATGGGCCCGCAATCTTGGGATTTTACGTTTTCAAATTCGTCGGTCAGTTGGCTTATGAAATCCAGTTATCGAATGCAACGGAGATTGTCATGAAATCGGATGGAAGCTATAATCGCAGGGCGTCGATGGTTCCGTTAATCCGGCCGTTGCTCTTGTGCTTCATAATCATTCATTCTTTGCATTCGAAACTATTCGGAATCTATGGTATCGCGTGGCAATGTGCTTTCATGTTTGTCGGTTTACATTTTGAAATAGGGTTCTTCATAGCGATCATTTCGTTTCAGGAAGTATTCGAAGCAGGTTAGTTAATGGATCCGGGATCGTTAAATTCTGATATTCTTTCCAACAGTCACAATGCTATTGAGGTTGACTTTAAAGACAGCCTCTGAAAAGAGTCGCGTCTACCGAATCGTTAACGCTTTACAGTATATCACCTTCCCTCTGTTACGTTGGCTGTCTGGACCGTATTCCTCATATTTGCTTTGGCGTCACTTTAGATCGTTTGTTGAAAATGTTTCTTGGCCAGTAATTGCCGCCTACATGATGTCAATGTTTTATGAAAATCTGTACACATTCCTTTTCGGGATCCAGGCAGTCATCTACATTGTCAAGCCTGATTTCCTAAAGGTTCCTAATATTGATTAAATGTGTATTACATACTTGGAAGAAAGTCGCAACTCAAATTAAATACCTCTCTACTCTTCATGCCCGAAGATAGATGTACATAGGAGGCCCGGCTGTTGCATCGTGTGTAACCGGCTGTATGACGATTAGAATCGATTCGAATCCATTCTAGTGTTCAATTCGAAGCTATGGAAGGCGATGATGTCGAAAAGGTTCATTTCTGGGTCACACTTGTGTTCGTTTCTGATACTTTGGTAGGCAGCTATTGTCGAATCCGAGCACTTCGATGTAGTTCTTCCAAGAACTGGATTATTGTTTTCAGAGAAGGGCGATCTCACGGAGGTGCTGTGTAAGCCAAAAATTATGGCGATCAAATCTGCTAGTCTGGAAGCGTTAGAACGAGCGGAGAGAGAATCGGCTCAAGGAAAGAACATTCAAAAATCTTAATATCTACATATATTATAAATGCTGATTTGAAGGTAGAACTTCATCGATGATGTCAAAACCGGATTGAATCATCTTCAACCTATCTTGGACATACGCCCGGTCAGCCCTTTTCATAATGTGTGGCTCTCGGCATATCTGTTCTATCAGTTCTTCGAACTGATCGGCAGTTGTCAATGAGTTTGTTGGATTCGTCAGAACCGACACAGCTACAGCGGCAACAGAAAATTGATAGAATGTCAAAAAAGGACTAGATTTTGCGCTTAATTGAACTCCAAGAAATATCACCCGAATGTCCTCTGGACGAGGACGTGGATCTAACGATGACCAAATGGCAGAGAACCCATCAAGGCCGATAGCGATATCAGTTCGTGATATGATCCGGTCCCTGGTTCCAGAAAACGCTACAAACAGCTTCAGAAGTGTGTCATGATGCTTTCTCAAAGCTGCACGAATGTCAGTCTGTAGGCATCTTAGATAAAATAACTCGCCATTGCTCCAATCCATATAAGGCTGAACCGTCTTAGACGAGCCCGAACCAAATCGCCTCTTGCAAAATCTGGCGAATTTCTGATGGAACTGCAAAGACGACTTCTTGAAGGCAATTTGAGATGATTTCATAATGACGGTGACGAAATCTTCGAAATTCAAGTGATCCGAAACCGTGATCTCCGGCAATAATCGCTCAATTGCAAACGGAGACAGCTTGTCAGATTCGATGATGTGGAACTGAATCAGAAATCGCCAAAACTGATCTATGTGCAGACTATCAGATTCGTGCTCCAAATAGGACAGATAGACATCCAGTAGTACATGCAGCCATTTCTCCATTCTCGACAGAGCCATGCTTAAATCGGGGACTTTCTGCCCCGACTGTTCCAATAATAGAGCCAAGACTGCTTCAAAGTTGTTCGATCTGATGAGGGATTGGAACAGATCGGTTTGCCTCTGACGTATGTCTTGAAGAAGATCTCGAAATAAAACGGACTCAGCTGCAGCATAAGCCTCGTTTGAGATCACCGATTCAGCATTCATGCTGAGAAGCCGAATGGGATCAAGTTTGGCGCTCACCAGCCACGCCATTGCTGATCGAATTGACAGATCCGACCCGCATGCAATGTACTCGAATACATCAGCGTCGAGATCGCTTATTTTCGGAATTGAGTCGTCGATAATACGGAGCTGAATCAAGCCATAGCTGATGCAGCGCTGGAAATACGAAATCAATTGCATTTGGCATTCTTTCGGATCGTTCCCGAACGATTGTGTTAATTGAGTATTGTACATATTACAGTCCGAATGACCAGGATCTGATTGACGAAGGCGTTGTGGAAAAAAGTTGTAACTTTTGACGCACTGCTCGAGTTCGAAAAGGCATGAGGTTTGAAACTGATAGCCATCGTTATAGACTTGTAATTGTTTTGCACATATATCATGCTTTCTTTGAGCGTCCACAAGCTGATACTGTTTTTCGTCTAGCTGCTGATTAAGAGATTTCTTCAGTCTTCTATTCTTGATCCGGATGGTCTCCGCTTGAGCCATTTCTGTCTCTAGCCGCAGGATCGATTCATGTGAAGCTTCCAGCTTCAGTTTCGCTGTGATCATCCTTCTTTCAACCGCCCAGGCTTTCCAGAATAACATCGTCGACTTCAGGCTGACTTTAGATTTGCGCGAAGCTTTGATACGGTCGAGGTATTTCAGCATCACGAGCCGTCGCCGTCGAGCTGAATCGGTGAAAGCATTCAGTTCGCAAAATACAACAGCCTTGATATGCTGTTGCCATTTTAGCACAACCTTTTTTGTCTGCAATCGCCACTTTTCTGAGCTTGATGTTTTTCGTTGAATTCTGGACAGGGTCTCTTTTCTGTCGCGAGAATATTGTCGAGCCAATACCGAGGCAGTTCGATTCAAGTCTAGCAGCTCTTGAAAATATGGCCGATAGCCAAGTGATCTGTCCAGTTGTAATCTGCCGGAGAATAACGAAAATCCAATCTGTTCAGCTAAATCTGAGAAACAATCAACCGACGGCAGATATGTTGATGAAACCTGTATGACCTAGAAGGAATGATGACTGGCTATGCAAACTGCATAATCGAACAAGCATATCGTAGTAGACCCAAGCTATTAATTTGTGAGGCTTGCGTAACGATTCGGTAGCCATTTGTAGCTCATTCAAACGGAACAGAAATGACGACACAGACAGCTTCGACGATTTGACATCATTTTGGTACTGCTGAATCCAATCCTGCAAATTGATCACGAATATATCGGAATCGATATTCTCCTCGAGCTGGAGGAACGCCAGCAGCTGGTCTGGACATATTTGAAATTATCGAATGGTTCAACTGAGACCTTTTTACCACTGAGAATCGTAGGTTCGACACGCTGATCTTTGTCTGGAATAGAAGTTGAGTCCCTATACTTGTATATCTTATTAGAGATATACGGATCCTGTAATGTGGTAGCTGTTGAATGGTGTAAACTGAAAGGCTTGCAAATCGCATGCTTGGAGTGCACCCTATTTTGTTTAATTAAAGGAAGTCCGGGAGTCGATGCTACTTTTGACAACTGCTTCGGACGAATCCTCTTCCATCTGTGTAATTCTGTATTGGTATTCGATCTAAGCAAAGTTTTCGAAGCATGGCAATGTAGTGCCTGAGCATATTGTAGTGTCTCACTTTCCGATGCTACCATCATAGACACAAGTATTATGCAACTGTACTTCGACCTCAACAGAGTTTTATTACGAATACAAAAACCCATGATGGATCCAGAGCCTTTTACTTGCTAACTACAGGTATGCCGTCGAGTAACAGCTCGTGCAGCGGCGATCCCGAATCCATCATCTCTTCCGAAGACAACGAATCTGAATCGTCAAATGACGAGTGATCAGAACCTGAAGGCCGCAACCCCAATTCAGCACTCTGCTGCGTAACGTAACTCATACAAGACAGACCTGCTGCTGATGATGATGGAGGTTGCCCCATGTAGGATCCTGACGTGTAGGCGGGACCTCCTGCAATTGAGCCGCCGTATCCTTCATTCATCTTTGCTGTAGGTGATGTGTAACCAGAACCTGGGGTCAATGGCTGAGAGATATAGCTGGAGCCGGATGTCGATGGTGATGGTATCGAGCCAGAGCCAGAGTAGCCGGTGCTTCCGGTTGGAGACATGTAACTGGAACCCGAAGTCGACTTGCACGAGCTAGAATCGGAAGCAGCAGACTGATGACTGACTCGACTTGCAGTGGGAGCAGTATTGTAGGATCCAGCTTGGCTCGTTTGCGTTCCATACGAGGCAGAGCTTGGTCTAGCTTGGCCATAGGACGCCTGCGATTGCGGAATGATCATAGGCTGAGATAAGGCACGATCTTCAATGATGTCGTCTACGACGTTGTCATAGATGCAGACCAATACAATGCCTGCGCCGTACTCGGAACCGAATTGTTGGCTACAATCGGCTTTGGCGCAACCGACTTTCTGGATGGCTTGAAAGCCAGATGGGTAGGCCTGATAGCTTCCCGCCGTCCTTACCAGAGCATTGCACGATTGACCCTCACCAATACTTGTCCCTGGTTTGGGACAAGTAAGAGCTAATTGCAACGCCTGGTTTTCCAGTTTGGGCGACCAAGATACGGGCGACATTCCCGCCTGTTGCCGACCCCGATTGCAGATGCTTAAAAGCTGCTGCTTCTCCATTCGGGTCGTGAGTACGACGTTTAGGGCAACATCGGCATCGTTCTGTGCACGATTTGAATGCATCAGGAAAACAGCGACCAGTAGCAATCGCAGCATTTCGTACGAAAGTTTGAAAAAATTGGTTTGGGATAAAACGGTTGGTTTGAGATGTTAGTTCCATCTTCCGGTCATGATAAGAATATCAATACCCTTGTTTCGTGAGTCAACCTCGTTCCGGAACCCAGAAACGTTCCCTGACCGTTCCGATTTGATCGTTCATGACCACCGACTGTGGTCCGATCTGGAAGCCGTCGGTGGTCCAGATTGGTTGCTATCGGTTGCATCAATTTGACTTTGGGAAGCTATGAGTGCTCGGAATATTCATAAGTTTTGTCGTAATGCCATCGAATCCACGTCTGAAGCTAACGTATTTCGATATCAAGGCACGTGCCGAACCCATTCGCTTGGCGTTATTCATAGGCGATATCGACTTTGAAGATGAACGCATCACTTTCGAGCAATTTAAAGACGTGAAACCGAGCTTACCGTTCGGGCAGCTGCCAATACTCAAAATCAATGACGACCTCGTTCTCACTCAGGTGAATTTATTCACATGTTGCTATAAAGTTGAAGATTTTTTTTGTAAATCACGATTAATTAAGTTATGTAGTGTTCACATTTTCGATTTAATCCATCGCTTACTGAAATCCTGAATTCTCCGAATATTGTTGAGATTGATAGATTTTTATTAGTCGTCGGCTATTGCTCGTTATTGTGCAAAACTGGCCAAGTTGTATCCAGACGATTCTCTTCAAGCCGCAAAAGTGGATGAATTCATCGGTGCCTGCGATGATTTCTCCGAAGAAATATCAAAATCCATCCATGTTGAGCATGAGCAGAAGCAGAAGATGCGACATGAATTCTCCAACAATTTCTACCCAAGATGGCTCAACTATATTGAGAAGCTGTTGAGCCAAAACCGATTCGATTACTGTGTAGGAGATAGCTTGACATTAGCAGATCTCTATCTCTACACGCATATGGACTATCTGGTCTCTGGCATCTTGGAACAAGTTCCAGGTGACTTAGCTTGCAAAAAGGAACAAATTCGTAAACACTTCGACATGATCAAGAGCAACAAAAAGATCTGCCAATGGAACGATAAGCATGCATCGAAGAGCCCCCAGATATAGACGACATAATTGCTTGGTTTTGTTACAAATATAATGTGTGTGAACGATTCGTCAAACAATGTTGTTTATCGACGTCTTCGTCCATGTGAATGTCGCCTATCGTATCGTGTCGACTCTTTATCATTTTTATCATGATGAGAGCGGTCATAGGAACGTCGCCGACTGCGACTTCTTGAACGACGCCGATCATATTCACGTGAACAGCTGCGGCTTCTGTTCCCAGAGTAATGTTGCTTTGTGCCTCGTGATCTCGAACGAGACCGAGAATATCGTCTGTCTCGGCTTCTGCTTCTGGAGCGATCGCGGGTGGATTCTGTACACTCTTTGGAAACGGTGGGTTCAGGCTCAGGCATGGTTGCCGCCAATTCTTCAGCCTCCAAATGTGCAGCTGCACTTTCGATCAATAACTGATGATCATCTTCGATTTCCTAAGACATCTTCAGCGAGATGGTAAAGCAGATTTAACATTTATGAGACCTTGAATGCGATTTTATCAGCATCGTTGACAGGAGTGTAAAATAGAGGCTTCTCATGATACATTTTAGCCATCAGTTTGCAAATGTGCAGTAGTTCGTCTTTACTGGAACCGAACAGTTCATACCAAGGCGGTGATTTCGGTAATGATAGCTGCAGCATGCGTGCTGCAAACAGAATCGATGCGGAAGCGATAGCTTCTGGAGAATACCTTAAGCAATCGACGGTAATTTCGAAATCATTAATTAAGTTCCAAGAAGTCTGCAGCGTATCACAGTAAGAACAAAATGAAGAACGAATCAACAGCTGACCTGAGCTAATTCTCGACCGCCGTTTAATCGCTGAATATACGAGAGAAGGAATTTATGTGGGTGGGATGTGTAGACCATAAATCCTAATGTTGATAAAAGCAACTGTTCAGATGATAACATAGCCGATCTCCATCGAATATATTGCTAATAATGACAACTTGTTAGGCCGGACAAGCTAGCAAACAGCTACAAAGATGTACATTGGAGTTAATATCGAGTATGGAGTCTGGCAGCCCATAATACGAGTTCAGCAGCTTATGGAAAACCGATAAAATGTCGCGAATCTTTCTTCTGGTCTCTTCGATCTTCGTGGCAAGAAACACGCAGGTCATTGTCATTATAACCAATGGATCGTGACCAGACATTGGAACTCTGCAATAATATCGATGAAGCAGAACCTAAGAATCTCATCACAATCCAATTTACTCTTGGAGATCTTCATACCTGAGCCGTAGCGCATGTCGCCCTTGGAAGCTCCAACAGTATACATGCATCGGCAATGATGAAGGCGGCCCAGCGTCGATTACTTGCTTCTGCTTCCGGATCGATGCCTTTCAGAACGCTCCGGTAAGTGTCTTCATCTAATGTCAGCTGCATCCGATCGAGCTCCATCGTCATGGCGACCATTGAAGCGATACACGCAGATACACAACAACAAATGCGATGAGTTTTTATATTGGTATTGAGCTACTCCTATTACAGTATTATCAGTCTTCAATTGTAACTCATCATATTCTCTTTTCCATAGGCTTCGGTCTTGTTGTATGGCATTTCCACAGAAATTTATCTCTTGATGTTTGGTTGTGGTACAGGAAGGCAAGATTTAATGGCCATGAAACGACTAATCATAAATCATTTATGAGAATCCAAACCTAGTTGGAATAAAAGTCATTATGTAATATGAAGCCGAAAAGAAAGCAAGAGCCGATCGAATTAGCTAAAAAGCCCTATATACTTATTGAAACTGATCGCGGCATTTCAACCTGGAAATCATTCATCTGTACTTATCTGGAGACAAAGATGACCGCTCGAGGCACCATTGTCTTATCTGAGACCGAAATCGAACTTATACTGGACGCTCTTGGGCCGCCAGAGAAGCCAGAATCACAAGCAGGAACTAGCATACCTGAACCGGCCGTTATGCTTCGAGAGCGGCTGGTCGCGCTACTCCTACAAATACGCAAGGAAGCAGAAAAAAGATCCAAATAAGTTCGAATTTTCGAACCATAAACAGTATTGTTTATTTCGACTGAAAGCCTATTCGATTGGAAACGGATGTGCCTCTGTGTTGAATACCCATTTATCCAATGGCAACAGATCGTCTTCGCTAAACAGCAGGTAGAGATACTTCACGGTTTCACCAAGGAAAAACGACTCCATGTGGTCTGACCAGTTCCGTTCGTTATCAGTCTGGAAGACATCGGATAACGAAGAATAGCCTCCAGTTGGAACTCGACAATGCTTTCGGAATGCTTCAAAGATTTGCCAACCCTGAACGCGCATAAACTAAATTGATGCTTCAAAAAATCAACGCAAACGTACCCAATCTCTATATTTTTGGTCGTGCGTAATCCTCCATAGAATAAACAAGGACTCAACAGTTTCTAGTTGATTAGTAAAAATTAAGGGAGGCATAAGAGCGGAAATTAGCAAATACCTGGACGAAGAAGATTGTGCCTGGCATTTGGATCGACAACGATATCCTACGAATCCGTTAGTTTAAAATGCCGGATATTCGAAATGAGCAGACTTTTCCATTTTCGTTCAGCAGGAATATTTCGGGCGAAAGCCCAGTTGGAGTCATCGTGTAGGCATTTACACAGGTTTCTAGATCAAAATGTCAAGATCTCTTGGAAACCGAACATGATACGTAACCTGTAATCTTCTTGCCGAGTTCTAGGTCGTCATCTCTGCTTCCAGGGGGATTTGCGAAAACACTCCCTAAGGCGAGATTTCCACCCATGAAACACACCAAATGGTCCATTTTGTTTCGAGGAGAGTCCCCTACATATGTTAGTTCGTCAAGGGTTTTTTGCATAATAAGAAATATTACCTATGAGCTCACCATAGAAGCTTAGATGCTTTTTTGGAGTCACGTGCAGCAATTCTTTGTTAATTCTTTCAAGATGCTCCACGTAGTTTTTATAGCTAGCAACGTCTTTCTTTCCAGATTGAATCCATTGTTTTAAAAAGTACTCGTAAACCGAATCAACTCGAGCACCCAAAGTTATGGTCTGTATGGCCAGTTAGAGAGATTTGAAAAAAGAGACTCATCAAAATGATCGCATCAGAAATTACATTATCGACATTAGCACCAGTTGCCGGGTCGACGAATCTGGTGAACAATCCCCGAGGCTTCTCCATGGATGTCAATGCAGCGGTAGCTCTATCAGCTGCTTTGGCATAGGCAGGATTATGAGTAACTGCAGATAGGTATCTTAACTCCAGCTGTATTGAGCCTAGTGCTATTTACTCAAATCCAATTTCAAGTTTCACAACCTACCTGCTTCTGAAGTAGAAGACGCAGAGCCTCCCCAGCTTGGATTGAAGGCTTTTGGCTGAATATCCATTTCAGTCAATCAGCGTCGAAGAACAATACTCCACATTACTGGGTCGAATGAAACGGTGCCGTAAGGAATTCCAGAAGGCGTATCATAGGCGATCATTAACTTATCCGCCAGCTCACGAGCCTTCTCTAGAAATATCGGTTCCTTTTGAAATCAGATTTTGAGCATTTGAATTCGGAGAAGCAGTACATGTTTCAATGCATAGGAAGAAAGGAGGCTCCCAATTACTCGAATGGTGGTTTCAAACACATTGACTTCTTTTTGATCTTTAAATTTCAATGAAGTTCGTACCCATTCGAGACACTTTTCGTATTCTAAATAAAAGCATGTGTAAAAAATCTGAATAGGTAAAATCGTCGCATACCGTCATCAAGACCCATTATGATAATTGTATCCAAAGAATCGATCATTGTTAGACCCATACGGTAGCCGTTCGTGCCTCTTCTAGAGACGGGGTGCTAAGAGAAATCAGCGGGGATATGTTGCTGAAAGAAAGATTGTACCAAATCGTCAAATCCCCAGGCATTCTCCGTATATCCTTTCCATGCATGAAAAAATTCTGCTTTGATCAAATCTCGTTTCTCTTTATCAGCTCCAAAAACACGTTTCGGTTCAGAATCAGCAGCGTTCTTATTCAATACAGGCTTGACGTCCAGAGCATCTTTCTGTATTTGTGCCGGAATCAGTCTGGCCTTTTCTGCTTTTAGCATGGCATCAAGATCCACCTTATTGTTTTCAAGGTCGGTTGCATGAGCTTCATCTATACTGGAAGTTCCCTATCATCTTACTTATTAGATACTGCTGTATTTATTCGGGATATTACCACAGGCGATCGTGAAAGGGTAAGGATAAGTATAAATACGACAAGAGCGAACAGAGATGCACAGGCCAGTAACCTAGTTCGATTTCGCCTGAGTGAGATGGTCGCTCTTCGAAAAAATGGTTTATCAACCTAGGCAGACATCGTCTCAACAACACCCCGGCGATCCAAGCATCCATATACTTTAGAATAATGAGACGTTCTCGCTGAAGAAACAGGAATATGGCTATACCGAGGTAGAAGGTCAGAGCCGTTGCCGCTGGATCGACCCAGCATTGCAAGACTGGTCGATGCCAATTTATAAAATATGTGATGGACGAGCAGCAGTTCAAGCTTGTTATCGTTACGTTATGTCGCACAGCACGCATCTTCAAGTTCCCAATTCTGTTAATGTTACCCTCAGGGATGACACTCGTTGACTCGGTTGAAAATCGATATTTATTGATAGCCATAAATGTCAGGTTTGAGAAAGGTAGATATTGGTACTTTGCTGAGCTGCAGAGTATCTAGTAACCGGTCCAAAAACTGCTAATATTATTTGTGTTTGAGCACCGATTAAGGTTTTTTGTTTGACTATACACAAATGTTATAAATCCATTTCGATATCTTCGACATCAGAAAATTCTTCATCGAAATTGTCATCGACTACATCATCCTCGTGATGACCGGAATCGGCATTTGAATTTTGCTGTAGAGAGCATGGATCGGGCGCTTCCATAGCATATTTTTCGACGTATTCCCTTAATAAAACTCATAACTACTGATGTTAAACACCAAAAAAGCTAGTTCGTACCTAACTTTCTTCAGATACGCGTCTCTATCCTGAATATACAGCCCCCCGGCTTCGCCATTAAGCGGATCGTGAGCATTTGGATACATCAATAATTGTGGCAAAAAGACGCTGAATATATTCACCAAATCTGCAAATATTGAGACAAAAAAAATGCAAAGCATAACTCATACCAAACATCGGGCTCCAGGTCTGGTTTATGACGTCCAGACAAACTGAGCCAGACTTGGCGTCAACATTTGGATGAAAGACCCGATTGCAGAAACCAATCGATGGTGATTTATAAGGGTATTCGGCTGGCAATGTCACATGAATCGTCCAAACACCTCCATTATAGGGACTATCAGCAGGCCCCTCCAGCTTCACGTAGAATTCGTTGGTTGAATCTTCGTCCCCTAATCGAACTTCGTAATCGGACATCATCCTAGAGATGGGTCAGAATCCAGAGGACGCTAGCGCTGGTCATACAGCTTCATGAGGTCCATATCCCGTCTCTTGGTGCTTGGTGAGGTCATGGTGATGGCAATGGCTCTGGTTAGGGAGTGAGCCCAACCTAGTGCACCCTTAAGGGGGGTATTTAGGGGAAAGGTCTGGTCACGGTGAAGGTCTGAGCTGACGACTGGTGCTCCTGTTACAATGCCGACGCGTCGCATCTAATAACCACTTGCTAACCTTCGTCGGTCACTTGTTAACAATTCTCCCAACAACTGCTTTGTGTGATGAAGGACGGCCGTTCCCTTGTTAGATCTCCATCCACATTCTGCATTTATTTCCGAATCTTAATAAAAAATAAACTTCCGAATCGGTTTATGGTCCGCCGGGAGTCGTCATTTATCTATCGCAATGCACTGCGTTGGGTTTAGACAAAAAAAAAAGATCACCTCGTCATCTACATCCCCAGGTTACTATTATGATTATATAAAATCTTTTGAAAGTTGTCTAACCATAGCAAACTGCAACCTCATTCGATGGCATTTGTGCTGTTATGGCATTAGTTTGAATTGTACTGTTTAGAGCTGATAGTCACTTAGAAGATTAATCTGGATAATGGCGGGATCGACGCACTCATATGAACACATTCATAAAGTGTTTTCCGTCTTGTACGTAAGGTAGCGGCTGGTTTCCAATTGTCGAGGCATCCTACTGCTTTGCCTATGATCGCTCTCGCTAACCAGATTGTGACGATATAACTAATCGATGTCGGCTGCTGACCCGCTGCTGGCCGGTGATTCCAGGCCTTGCCCATGTCAGTCGACAAATTTCTGGTGTAATCAGATGCGACCTTGCATCATCTTTTATATCTTGCTTAGCTCTCTCTCCATCATTGTATTAAAATTCGTTAATTATCGGTGAGTCTTTGCAACAAATTGTCACTTGTCTCATCTCTTCTAGGTATGAATTAGTGCTGCCATTGCTATGGGCAATGATATCTGAAGCGACATTCATCATATCATTTCCCATGTTTTTTGCCTTTCGGCAGAAGGGATTCCTTAGGAAGTTCATGCCATCTGTTCGGATATTGTCTATATGTGCTGTGATAGGGCTTGGATATACCATTTCCAAATCAGCCATCTCGTATGCAGAAAGTATTTTCAAACGCGAAACTTGCAGTTGGTCTGGCTTATATCGAATTAGATGTGCTTCCTGGATCAGTCTTCGCCATAATCTCTTCCTTGGATATTCTTTTCAACGGGATTTTTAGCAGCATTATTCTGAAAAAGAGGCTCTCAAAGAGTAATAAGATTGCCATTCTATTTATACTCTGTGGAGTTTTGCCAAGTGCTATCTCCGATATTGTAATAGCACCAGAGCATCATGGCGCTGTTGATAAAGCCCAGAAAATCACTGGCCTGACCTTAGCGCTCTCGCTGCCTGTCGCCTTATTTGGCGTCGCTGAAGAATCGTTAAGTACCGTTTTCTCGTCGTACATCTTAAAAAAGCGATTCTTGGAGGAAGGCCATCTGTCCCTAGTGGATACGGCCGTATCAATCGATTGTAAGATGAATTGTAATTTATACAGCATTTTTAGTGAAATATGGTTGCAGCATCTCAGCTAAGTGATGACAGCTGCACAGACAACATCTTGTTCATAATTCAGTATTCCTCTTGGGTGTCGTTTTTCGCATTCACAGGCATGCTAATTCCGCTGGTTGCCTCCGGTGAAGCGAAGATTTGGAAATCTGTCCTGGTTTCAGCATGGACTGGTTCAGGATCTATCAAGCATGCTGGATTCGATGCAGTTATTGGTTTATCGTTAGCGGTTGTGGCCACTCTAGGCTCCCGAATCTACATGCGTTGTGCCAAATATTATATCTGTTCGTTGAGAACAGCATTCACGTTTAGTGTCGTCAAACCATTGCCGAAAATTCTCGAAGTAATCGTTCTGTGTTTCGGGTTGGGTGAAGTCATAACGTGGCAGAAAGTATTCGGAATGGCCATGGCAGCTATCGGCTTTATCATACATGTTCGTGGAGAACAGGCTGAAATCAAGAAGTCGTATATCGATAGTGGATCGTCACCATGTCGATGCCATGAAGGTCACGAACCTCTTCTAACTAGTGTTGAACCCGATACAGATTTATTTATTTAAGCAATACATATTATACAGTGTCTAGGACTCAGTCCTATCTATGCTATCTTTCTGATCGCGGAAATACTTTCTCATATCGTAGGCGTCTTCACCATCGGCATAGTATTTCGTTTCGATATCGCGCTGGGCGTAGCCCAACGTCTTTGTGTACAGATGGAAGGCACCGGCGTTGCTCTTGCGAACATGAAGAGACACATATTCAGCTTTGAAAACGTGCTCCATGGCGTGCTGAGCGGCCCTCATCAACTTGGTGGCAATTCCCATCTTACGATGCGTTCTTAGGACGGCCAGAGAAGTGATGTGTCCATGCAATTCTTTAGAGTCCTCCTCCCTGAAGGTGATATCAATGCTACAGGCTGGCATTGACCAGATCAAATACATTTTGGCAAGAACGTAGCCGACGATCTTTCCGTTGAAATCTTCAGCAACAAATGGTAGCTGTGGCCATGACAGGATATGATAAAGGTAATACTTCATCTCTAAGCGAGAACCAATTCACTTTCAATTAAATTACAAATAAGTATAAATACATACGATAGTTTTCTGGTAGGCATCTAAATTCCAATCATTAAAAACAGAAAACGTTAAAGAAACGCGTTTTCATACAGAAGATTGCAGTTCTGCATTTCGAGCAGATCATTGATAGTACATTGCCGAATGCACACCATTCCTCGGACGATACGGTGTCACGATGAAAACTCAGCAAACGTTCAGGGCGGATCCGAGACGCCAACGATTCGATCAGATCCAATAAGGACAACCCTGCAGGTTGTTGAATTCTCCGCGAACCGTGAGACGCTGCCGAAGACTGATCAAAGGTGCGCATTATTATAGATGGCTCTATATGGCTGGCCTGCCAGTACATACCATCCTCTTCCCATGGACGTTTGTTAATTGTTTCTGTATCTGGGGATCCAGCGAGAGCAGAGCTTCGTCTAGCTGATCGTCTTATTCATAGGATAGATAAATTCGTGGTTTGCTTTAGCAAGAGTTGCGTTGAGAATCGCAATCATTACCGAGACGATGACCGACCATTTGATTGCTTGTCTTTGTTACATTTGTGTTCCAGATAAAGCTGTATTGTTTTAATAATTGTCCTGATTTCGGTTATTCTTGCCGACCGTCCTATCCACATCAATGAGAGCACACTAAATCTGATGCTCAGCTCGGCAGTCGTCGGGCGGCCTGCCACAGTTACGATGCTAGCGCTGTTTAGCTCAAATTTGTGAAGCCAAATCATTTCGATTGGTGCCCAGCTTCATCCCGTCTTTTTTACCAAATTTGCTATCAGTGGCATCCCTTCTGCATTTGTATCGCTTCAGTTTCTTCGCATTGTTCATGGCCGGAAAACTTTGGAACCATTCTCTTGATGAACCGTGGTCTCAACTTTAAGCTAGCTGGCTGCCATGCTGGATTGCGAAGTTCTGCTTGGAATGAGATCGAGTGAATGAGGAAATCAGCGACAGCAAATTAACCATCAAAGAGGCAGCGGCCTCCCTCATTGAAATGGCCCGTAACATCACCAAAAGTCATTTCAGGCTGCATGCTGTCGTGGATTGGTCACTTTACTAAGTAGGAAAGATGCCCGATTTGTCTTGCTGATTGGCGTTGGAGCCAAACAATCAACAGCATACCTCGTTCCCATCGTAACGCCGAGCGATGGATGTTTTGCAGCAATGGTCAAGATTGTCATAGATTCCGATCGATCAGCTCAATGATATTTAGAAGGTACACGTCGATGGCCGCCATGTGGACGTCTTCCAGTCGATCGTCTCCACGACATCATGGAAAATGGTTCGGCACAAGATGTTATATATACCATTCAGGTGGCTTCGCTTTATGTATGCATTCTTTGTTCTATTTCCGTGTTAATCTTGTCGGTATTCTATTATCGTTATAGACGCCATCCAATGCTGAAAGCAAGGCGGGCTGAATGGTCATTAATATTTCAGTTTCTTATGATCATCACCATGAACCCCTATGCCTACGATGGATTGCAGCGTTATCCATGCTGTGCACAGATTCTCTATACTCATGTGGTTTTATCAACGCTTACCCTTGAAGCTCATATTGCCCGCTGTTGGCTTCTCCTGTACAACTGGAACGTTTCCAAAGCGTTATGCGCCGTCCAATTTGAACAGAGAGAATCCGACAAGAACTGGTGGCTTCAGCATACTTATCTGGCTTCCAACAAGGTTATGGCGATGGTCATGAGCATTGCAATCGTTTTCCATACTTGTTTCTGGCTGTTACTTTGCCGTCTCAATGGATGGGATCGATCTTTCCATGAGCCAGCACAACTCTTAATTTGTACATCTCTGATGTTATTCATGTTTGGGGAACAGGTTGTGCTGGTTCTTCTGATGCTTCTTGCAATGTATCTTTCGTATAATATGCGTCTCATTGTCGACGTTTTCGAAATCAGAAATGAATTGATGGCTTCTGGGGGGATATGGCTGTATTTTGCAGTGCCTTGTTGGGTTGTTGCCGCTTTGTTTCCGAGCCTTATGCAGTATCCCAATTTCATCATCATGTATACAATACGCGCCTCGGCTTGCTTCACCTGATTTGTTCTGATACGTTCATAGGATGACATTATCGGTGAACTTATCTGGTATTCGTGTGCTGTATTTAATCGTTGCTAAGCCTCTCATGATGATCTATGCAGAGACACGTGACCGCTTAAAAATGCTTGACCCGACAACTGCCGTGTTGGGACAGGTTCGACTGTTAATGAAGAAGACTCTTCTCCGGGAAGCATGAGATTGTCGTTCCATTCAATTAAGCGAAAGCATAAAAATATTAAAGAAGTGGGACTTCGTAAGATGCTGGACACGAACACTGGCGTTGCCAAGGATTTTGTTAAGTTCTTGATCAAAGAGTTCTCGGTAAGTGATTGGCCGCAAGCCTGTGTAGAGCCATCAGCTAACCCTGATCGGACTCCGTGGTGGTATATATTATATACCACAACGATTTTTTGAGCGTTATTCGAAAAATATTGGGGTTACGGAGAAATTTTCTAACGACAGAATGAAGAACAGGAAATTTCCTATCGAGGTATACCAAAAGTCGCACAAAAATGTTTATGGTTGCAATTAGAAACTCTGTTGATAATGACCATTTTCGCTCAATTTACCGCACGCACCTTTGTATGCGGCGGTGCGGCGGTATATATATTATATACCGCCGCTGGATAGAGAAAATTTCATGAAGAGTCCATTTTGGTCTCAGAAGCATACCCCAATCAACCTATTCATCCCCAGCCAAGTCATCATTGAAAAAGAGTCCAGGTTAGCAATTACGTCAGAATCAGCCAACACACTTTAGTAATTAGAGGCACCTTAGCAATGAATGCCAGGTAAATTGGCCATGGCTAAAATATCTCATAAAAAATATTGGTGCAAAATTTCAGTGTCATTAATTTATTAGATTAGTCGTTATGATTGTCTAAAAATCAGGCTTTTTGCCTCGTGGCGGTATATACTATATACCGCCGGGGGGTTCGGTGATTTTTGGAAAATTGCGTGGCGGTATATACCGCCGCTCGGGGCTAAATCTTTTCTGAGGTTGAAAACTGGAAATTTTATTCGGATGTATTGCAGCTGCGTATTTTATATGGGGGGTGGAAGCATGCTGATTCAGGTTTAAGCGGTTTGGAATCAGGCCATTTAGATTGGTTCAAAGCACAAGGTTCAGCAGTGATTTCTTTGGAAACCAACATTAATCGAATCTATTCGATGTACCTTGCGGACTCGGCACCATTTGAAGTCAATCTGAACAGTCAACTGCTGAATATTATTCGAATGTGCTTTGATCCAACAACGAAACTGAAGGCTAATTGTATCAATGACATTCCTGGATTATTATGCCAAGCACAAGATGCGATCTACGATCTAATGAGAACCGATTCGTACGTGCCTTTACCATTGCAATGGTTAATGAGCTTATATGGTTGCTTGACAGATACCCGAGATTTAAGCGTCGCCCGAATTCGACCAGGTTCAATTGGCATTAGTATAAATCAGCATTCCATCGCATGGTATTCCAGTTTCTGCTGTGACATGTTTAGAATTAAGGGGGTCGCTGATTTGAGATCGTTCGTTCTGGAACGAATGCCGATACAATGGCAGTCAGCAAACATGTTGTTGGTCATATTTTTCATGTGTAATGAATAAATCCAGATATCAAGAGGAGACCATAGATTAGCGTTTTAATGTATTTTTTGAACCCAGAAATTCACACAGATCAGAGTTCTTATCTCTCTCCTATCTGACTATCTCGCTCATCTCTAGCGTTCTTTCTGTCTGTTCACTATTCTAACCCGTTGGGCACCACACTGGCTTATTCATGCAAATAGATGAAATGCGCCTTTCTTTGCATACCGACGAACGACCATACGCCTGTAATTAGTGCAGCTAACAATTCAAAAAGCGCAAGGCAGTTTCGCTGGTCTTTTGAGTACTCGTATACCGGTGAATAAGAAGGCGGAAGTGGAGCTTGATTTTGGAAAAAAGTTCAACGATATGCTCGACCACATGTCATCGCTCTACCCGATGCGTTGTGATAAAAGTCCCTTTGAGCATAATTTGTACAAGCTCTCCATATACGTACTTCCTCTATAAAGTTCTGAAATTTATATCACTTTCAATTAAAGCTTCATAGGTGTTAAAGATTGCGAGCCAGACTTATAAAGCGATTCATGAGCACAGCTGACATCAGCCAGACTCAATCAGCCGCTGCACTGCTACTAGAAGCATATCCAGGCTCACTCTAGGCTAGCTGATTCATTGCGAACATGTATTAAATATCATATCAAAGAATACAAAAGCGCAAGGCTCAGAGAAAGGTAATCGATTCACGTGACTTTGCATCCAGATCGCTTAAGATATTACTGGGCTGGTAGTAGATGCATGTATAGACAGGCTTAATCCTATCCACTAATGGATGAATCATCAGGTGGGGATGTCATTTATAGTATCCAGAGAACGCTGATCGTCGTTATGGTCTTGATTATAACTATATCTACACCAATATTATCAGCCACATACTATTACTATCGTCGACATCCCATACTGAAAGCCAGACGGCCAAAATGGGCGATACTGAATCAGCTGTTCGTCATGCTGGTTGCCATAACCTTTGGGTACGACGGCTGGCAACATTATCCTAGTTGTGCCAAAATCTTGTTTACAAGCTCGGTTGTCGCCATGGCGGGCATGGTAATGATTTCTGAAGATACAAAGCTACTTTCTAATGTAAAGAATGATTTCAGGATTCGCACATCATTCGTAGCTGGCTTCTGTTGTACAACTGGAACGTCTCGAAAGCGCTCTGTGCGATGAAATCAGAAGACGCCGAATCTGAGAAGTCCTGGTGGCTGAACAATACCCATCTTGCTTCAGATGGAGCCATGGCCAGTCTAATGGCTGCCCTATCATGTTCCATATAGGATATTTGGTTGTTACTTGCGGGGAGGCCCAGCCGATTCTGCCATTTGCACATCAGGATGGTTATGGTTCTTTGGAGTCTGGGGTGCCATTTCCTGTCTCATGACCATCGCTCTCTATCTAGCATATAACTTGCGTCTTGTAGTTGATGCATTCGAAATCAGGAGCGAGTTGATGACGACCGGGGCGATCTGGATCGTTGGCGCCATGCCGTTCTGGTTGGTTGCCCTGCTGTTCCCAGTCTCGAGGAGAACCGACATTTTACGATCATGTCTGTATTGGTCTGCCATTGATTATCATTGTTTTTATCATTGTTCATAGGCTGGCTTTATCGGTGCCCATATGCGCTCTGCGTGTTCAATATCTATACGCGGTTAAGCCTTTGTTGATGATGGCTAATGAAATGAAACAACGAAGACAATTTGAAATATCAACTATCGCTGTCATTATTGGCTCTGCAACAACAGCGTCGCCTGAAGGCATCGCTCATAAATCGAATGGAACTGTCCGGGTTCGTGCTAAGGGAGCTCAGGTCGAGCTTCGAGAGATGCTGGACACAAACACCGGCATCGCTAACGCCTTCATCAATTTTCTGACGAAAGAATTCTCAGTGATTTTGATTAAAGCCAGTCTCGGTGTCCTGGACTGATACGGTTTGCTAGGTTGAGAACTGGAAATTTTACTCAGAGATTCTACAGCTGCGAATGACTTACGGGGATTGGAAGGAATTAGATGCAGGCCTAAGCGGCCTGGATTCAGGACACCTGGAATGGTTCAAAACGCGAGGTCCTGAAATCGTTGCTCTTCGAGAGAGGATCAATCGAATCTATCTATGTATCTGGCGCAGTCGGCGCCATTTGAAGTTAATCTGAGCTCTGAGCGTTTGAAAACGCTTCAGCAATGCTTTGGCTCAGATCACTTGCTGAGGCCTGAACGCATGGACGATATTCCAGAAATATTATGTCGCGCTCAAGATGAAATCTATGAGCTGACGAGGACAGATTCGTACGTTATTGTTATGCGTGTTTGCCGCTGCATACTCAATGATTCAATTAGAATGGGCGATTCAAGACTACAGCTGATTTCGATGAAGCTCAGTTAGCCCTGGTTTGAATTGCTAATCGAGCTTATCTCCTCCGGAAGGTCGTCTCATTTCTGGTTGCGAAGGCCAACGGAACTCATATTATTCAGCTAATTTTTGTATAAAAATGCTACCAACCGATGAAGCCTCCAATCATGTTAAAGTGTCATTTTTGCAGAAGGAGTATCTAACTTCTGAATACAAACAGGCTTTATACAGTGACAACTAAGTGAACCAAACGTTGAAAACTTTACAATTGTTCGATCCCACGTGTGATTTCAAGGTTTTATTGCAACGTTACCATGACAGAAAGGGGAGTCTCTGCAGGCAGCAACGAATACAGTAAAACAGTTACATTGGTTGGGCCTGGCTTCTAACGTAGACACAGTGTATAGGACCAGAAGCTCATCCTCATAATTGTAAGCCATAGATTTTAGAGGTATGTATGCAGAGATATTTATGTCCATACTCGTGACAAGAAAATCGCACACGTCGATTACGTTTGACATCTCCTACCAGAAATGAATGGAGGCTCGATAGAAGAAATCATATACAGTACTCAAAGGATACTGATCTTGGCCTCGGTCTTGGTTATTGCAACCACTGTTCCTGTATTATCTGTTGCATATTACCGTCAACGTCGTCATCCCATATTGAAAGCCAGACGAGCGGAATGGTCACTATTGAGCCAACTCTTCGTGATGATTGCCTCGATCGCATATGGATATGACGGATGGCGCCATTACCCATCATGCGCCCAAATTCTGTTCACGAATTCGGTCCTAGCGATGCTGGTGTTTGATAGCCACATTATCAGATGCTGGCTTCTGCTCTACAACTGGAATGTCTCCAAAGCATTATGTGCCTCGCGAACAGGAGACATGAATTCTGGTAGGAACTGGTGGCTCAGGAATACACATTTAGCTTCCGGCAAGATTATGGCGAAGGTGATGGGAGCTTTGACCTTGATGCATATTGGCTGTTGGTTGATCTTTATTGGTATCAATGGATGGGACCAATCATGGGGAGGCCCAGCCGATTCTGCCATATGTACATCGGGATGGCTTTGGTTCTTTGGAGTCTGGGGTGCATTAGCATGTATGATGGCAATCGCTATCTATCTCACATATAACATGCGTCTGGTCGTTGATGCATTCGAAATCAAGAACGAGCTGATGACGATCGGCGGGATCTGGGTCGTCGGTGCCATGCCATTCTGGCTGATTGCGCTTATTTTTCCGAATCTCGAACAGAGCCGATGCTACATCGTAATGTCAGCTGTTAACCATGGTTAGCTATTTCAGCTCTTGATGTTGTCAACAGGTTGTCTTTATCGGTGACGCTCTGTGCATTGAGAGTGTTTTATCTGAGTTTGGCGAAGCCACTACTTATGATCAATCAAGAAAACAGGCAGCGCAAGTATCTTGAGCTCTCATCTGTGGCATTGGGAACGACTACAACGGAAGCATCAGATGGCATTATTCATGCAATTCCTGCTGTACGTGGCCATAACAATCTAAAAAAGGTCGACCTTCGTAAGATGCTGGACACGAACACTGGCATCTCGGGCGCTTTTGTGAACTTTTTAACAAAAGAATTCTCAGTAAGTTTTCTAATATCGCAAGGATAATTGCGACGTTCTTATACTTGTATCAGGTTGAGAACTGGAAGTTATATTCCGATGTGTTGCAGGTGCGAATGATATATGGAGGCTGGAAGGAATCCGATGCCGGCCGAAGTGGTCTTGAATCTGGCCATTTAGAATGGTTCAGAGTTCAAGAAGCTTCAATTACGTCTTTAGAGGAGAAGATAAATACGATCTACAATATGTATCTAGCGGAATCGGCACCATTTGAAGTCAATCTGAGCAGCGAACGGCTGCGGTGCCTTCGGCAATGCTTCGAACCATGTCATTTACTGAAGCCCGAATGCTTTAACGATATTCCAGAAAGATTATGTCGTGCTCAGGATGAGATTTTTGAACTCATGAGATCTGATTCGTTAGTGATTCTCGCCGGTGTTGCTGTTTAGGACTGAATAGGTATCCAGGTTCGAACGATTCAAGAAGACGGCTGAGTTCGATCACGCCCAATTAGCATTGGGATAGGGCACCGGTAGCTCATATATTCAGTTTTAAGATGCACCGGCCGGTTCAAGTATATACAAAACTAAATTTACGATTCGAATTTCCAGTGGCATTCACTGCCAACTGGAAATCAAGCGACATCTCAGGAAATAACAAAAGCACGATAAAATTCCGTTGGCTGTTCACAAAACTGTTGTGATCAGATATATATTGCAAATCTTTTAATTAACCTTAAAAAAGCCCTATCATCTATATACACGCCAATTACCAATTTAAAAACCTCATTGCAGTTTACAGTTGCAAGTCTACAACTGCAAGTTTAGAAAGAAATCGTTAAAATGAAACCCGCCCGGTTTAAACGCAGCCGTATCCCGTAGGACTCAACCGATAGAGGCTCCGCCAACGGTGGGCTGCTCTCTTCAAGATTTTTTTTCCTACAAAGTTCAAACTCATTTTCGATTCTTCGATATGAGCAATGACATGGCGTCTTGGCTGGGTTTGTAAGGAATGCACATATGCCAACGAAAATCCATCCGAGCCTATATGTGAAGTCTGCTCAGAGCCTGTACCTGGTACGAATGTCATCCTGAGGTCCACTCCAGTGCGCGACAACGTACAACGACCTGAAAAAGCGTTGAAATTTACCAAACTATATCTGCCGATTACTGAAATTGATGAAGAGCATTACGGAAACCTGAAACCGACATTATTGAAGTTATTTCTCTTGAGGAGTCCGACGATGAGGCTCCTAATCAGGAGAGTCCAACATTCAGACCAAACGACTACTTGTAATGTGCGAATGTTGCCATTACCCTTTTGTTTATTATTGTTCTATCCAGGATGGCGAGCAACTCAAATGGCAACCGGGATACATCCCATAAATCAGCAATCAGCTTCAAGGTCTAGTTTTGCTATTAATCTCTGAAGTTCGCAATAACATCCTGTAAGGTTATCGAATTATCTGATGATGATGAAACCTGCCCCGTTCCTGTCAGTTGTCTCGTCCCTATCAACGAGTCTAAGACAGCAGCTGCTGCTAATTTTCGTAAAGAGAACAGTCCCGTGTATAAAGACCCCTCTGAGCAACAGAAACGACCGACTTGTTCTGCAAGTAACAAAGTGGCCGCTAAAGAAAATAACCGAGTACAGACTTGTCTATATGCCCGATTTGTAATCTGAATCAGACCCAGAGAAAAGCTGCCAAAACGGCGTTGAACAAAAGTCGAAGGCTTGGTAACCAGCGTCCTCTCTGTAGATTCTCTTTGTTGAAACTGAACAGGAGCGTATTTTTGGAGTGAAGTTGTTGTGCATATACCAGAAACTGTTTGGAACAAATACGGCCCGTTTGTTAAGGAATCTATTGACCTTTTACATGGTATTTCCCCCTTTAATTGTTTATCGCTCGATCGTAAAAGCTCTGTTAGGGGATATAAATGTTTTCTCTCTTTGTGACCGTAAGAACTGGATTACTTGGGAAAGGAAACGACTCGATGACGATCTCGAGCCCGAATGTTTCGATAAAGCTAACAATCGCCTAATGTGAGTCTCGCATTCAACTATCTGAGTACTTTTTTTAATGTCTCGATTTTTCAGATTAAACGAAAATTGCCCGGTTTTATCTGAAATCGCCCAGTTTAGCGCTCTGTTTTACGAAGCAGCCGATTTCATTGCTGAGTATGAGAACGGCCAGATTCTGTCCCGTATCAGGTCGGCATTGCAGACGCCCGACGCCCGAATCGCGCTCGTGGCCTTCGACCTGCGCCGCATTGTTCGTCTCAGGGCCAACAAGGCCATGCGGAAGCAGCTGGCTCAGTCATCGACAGGTATCGGTGTCCTCAAAGTACATCAGGTGTTCTGATTCCAACCGAGGTGTTTGTGACAGCACCAAAAGCACAGGATTTTCCAGTGTTGGTGAGATTGACGATTTTGCTGCTTATCTCATTAATCAGTTCGACTGTCGCTGTTCCTTCTTGAACTTCGCCAGCCTGGGTGAAGTTGGAATGTTTCTGTCTCAGACTACTCGGCATATTGCTCAGGAGCCCTATAAACCCGACGCTACTTCGTCTTTAGGTAGAAAGGGTTTATCTCATTATTTAGATTTTTGCTCTAAATTTCTTACAGGGTTCCGGCATCAAAATGTGATGAAATCAGCGGTCGTCGGCGGGATATTTACACCTGCGATGAAGGAATGGTTCAATGTCCTTATTCGTATTCCTGGCATATCACCGAAGCGAGCGGAAGGCGTCATCAAGCGATACCCATCGTGCGCATCATTGCTGTTAGCCTACCACAATTGTGGCTCGGACGAAGAGCGCAAACAGATGTTGAAGGACATCGAGGTTGAAGAAAAGAGACTGGGCCCTTCTGTATCCGCAACCGTATTTGATTATTTATATTCGGTTTGATTCCTCAGAAATGTAATTTAATTGCAAACTGTTTATCATTGACCGAGTTGTTCTGCAAATGAGGTCATCTTCAGACATGAAGGCTCCCTGTTCGTAGACCGGCTGAACAAATTCGCACATGACGAGTGCATCGTGACATTGTCGTGTATAATCCAACTAGTTGCAATATGGCTGCCTTTATGGCCATCATTGGCGTCGCAAATCAGATAGCAAATTTGACAAATGGGACCGATATCATTCGCGCTAATGGCTCCTTCATTCGGGCTGATTGCTCCTTCATCAATGACCAGATTTCGTCTGATCGCCTGAATAGCGTGTCATTTACTTTCAAACCCTGTTACGGCGCTGCTTGCCTTAACAATCGAATCGGATCCTTCACGTTTTGATTGTATCCACCTGATCAGTTCCGATGCAGACTTTAAAGCTGTAGACAATAGCAAGAAAACCGGTGATGACGGCTTCAATGCGGCAATGTTCGGCAGTGAAGCTTGCAGCCGATACAGGACACGAATCATCTCTCTCCTGTTAATTCCATCTCAGCCCAACACCATCAAGTTTTGCATGACCATACAATCCCTGACTGTACATTTGCACACGATGCAAAGTTGACGCCTGGGACCAGTAGGGACACTGCTGACGGTCAGATCTTTGGTTGGAACTGCGAAATTCATATTGCAGACCTGTTTCTTGCAGGATCTCGAGCAGAAATCGATGATCGATTCGAAGACGCCGTACGACCGGGCCAGTTCGAACAGGACGTGCTTGATCATCTCAGTCCAGTGAATCTGTCTGGTCTCAACATCATGTGGGAGCAACCCGATCATCTGCCTGCTTCCCTAATCAACTTTTCCAGACCCCAAACCCCGACACACACCCCAACCTGAGAAGGTCATGAGCTACTGCCTGTAGTCTGGCGGCCGCCAACAAATCGCTCTCGGCAATTTTCGCAGGCGGGTCCGGGAACTGTTTCAAGAACACAGGTCGATGATATTCTGGGACGAATTCGACCAGATCCTTCCATAATAATCGATTCGAGCATCGCCACCCATCCAGCTCGTCTTCCTGGCGGATCTTGATGGCATCAATGAAGCGCTCCTCCGAGACCAGCAACACGACCTGGTCGTCGATGCAGTTGCGTCGGTCCTGATCGAGGTCTCCGATTAAATCGTTCCAAAGCGAATCCAGATCTTGAGACAGGACTGCCGCCGTCTCCCTTTCCTGCGTGTATTCTGCATGTCCTGGATGGCGTCGATGTTTGGCTGGCGTTCCCGGCGAGACCGATTGAAATTCACCGAAACAGCTGTCGAAAGCCCGGTCCAGATTATCGTTGATCAGGTCGTCGATCGACACCTTCCGCAGCAGCTGTTGCTTCTGGCCCGGATTCCTATCCGCATTTGCTGGCGGGCTGGTCGCTTCCGACATCAATGACAAACCTGTTGCGGCTGCCATAACATGTCGATCTGAGAGATGAACCAGAGACGGGCAACCATCATCCAGTGTCACAATACCATCAGAGATCATGATCCACAATCAAGATCCGCTATATTTTGGACCATCCTGCGTCTTCGTAAAGAACCGATTTCGGTTAATAATTCTCTATGATAAAACTTCGCAAATCAGCTGTTATACTTGACAGGGTCGGGAAACGGTTTTAATTCTTAAGTATCGAATGAATCGATGCGGACAGAGTCTCGCTATAAGAATATGATGCCAGGTCGATAATTCATGAGCGAATACTCGGGTGAAATGCCAGCAATCAATACAGAAAATTACATTCCGATCTAGATCGATTGCTAGTACGACTCCCATTGTGACACATTATGGGATCTCGGCTGAAAGGCGCCGATAGCTCGTACCAGGAGTCGGACCAGCCGCGCCAGAAACGCAACCGAATCATCAAGCGCCTGCCCGGGTCCGTCACCATCTATGGCGCGGAGCGCTACCAGGAGCTCTTCAATATCATCTGCAAGGCGCGCGTCTCCTACTACCAGCGCTTTCTGCTCATGTATGAAGACTCGCTCGCCCATACCACCGTCGATATCGTCCTCGCTGTAAGTCCACCATCACCTCTTTTCGAATCGTTCAACCATCTGTTATGAGTAACGTGGCCATTGTTTTCTCTAAAACGGGTTTCCAGTTTGGCGCGACCCTCCCTGAGTGTAACGTGACCACCCTGTAGGCAGCTGGGCTGATGAGCACAGCTCTGTATATTGCCAGTACCTATTCAGACTCCAATACGATTCATCTCGTCGAGCTATGGCTGGCCATCTTCTTCGCCGCCGACTTCTTCATTCGGCTGTCGGCTAATGGCATGGCGTTCCTGCGCAGCGCGGAGGGCATGATCGACCTGCTGGCCGTCATCCCGTTGATCTCGTCGGCCGGCGAGTTTAATGTCGACCCGCTGGTTCGCGTTGCTCGTGTCAATATCACGGTCATGAGGCTGCTGAAATCTGCAAAAATCCTACGAGTATTTCGCCTTGTTCGAATCGTTCGCGTCTATCGGGTTATCCTGCTGATGAGGGACGGCATTAAGCAGCGCCTTTTGGTTCATTTCGCTATCGGCATCGCTATCGTTTTATTCTTCGGGGGCATGTTCCAGCTTTTGGAAGACACGTTTGCCACCGATGTCGATCGCGCCTTCCACGACAGCTGCTAGTAAGATAAGTGTCAACAATTCTAATTTGTTTTCTGATATTATTTTTCCAGTTTTGCTGTGCAAACACTAACCGGTTTGGGGTATGGCGATGTCAGTATGATATCTTTGTGTACTGTGAAGATGCTGATACTCATATCAGGTTGTTCCATCTATCATCCCAAGCCAGATTTTAGCTGTGGTGATGGCGTTCCTTGTATGGGGCCTGGTCCCTATACATTGCGTAAAGATCATCAACATGGCACAGAGCGTCGGCTCTTGCGTCTTCCATTTCGTTCCGGGATCGCACCCACGCCAACATTGCGTCCTGGTCCTTCTGACCCATTGCACCGAACACGAAGTTGACGAATTCTTCCGCGAGTTTTTCCATCCCTGTCATGGTCCAACGCGGTTCCGGATCGCGGTGCTCGGACCTCGTGCTGTATTGGAAACGCTGGTGTCGAAACTGAGCAATAGAAATTATATCCGGCATGTGGATTTCGTTGCCGGATCGGTGTTCGACGATAACGATCTGAAACGATGCTGCTTGAATCTGGCTGCTGCTGTTTTCACCATGACTCATCGAATCTGTATTTCTCAGCAGCGCGGTATTGATGACGATAACCAGACGTTATTGGCAGCGATATCAATCAAGAATGTCTGCCCGGAAGTGCCGCTGTATTTGCAAGTTAATAGCCTGGGTTTGGAAGAACATATTTTATGGAAAACGCTGAACAATTTTGCGAATACTCAGCTGATTTGTGTTCGGCAATTGTCGCTGTCGTTATTGGGCCGCTCATGTTCATGCCCGGGAATGCACGTTCTCGTAGGTAATCTGCTACAATCTACCCATTATGTTCCAGCTCATTATCCGAGCGATTCCTGGAAGGGAGAATGTAATGAAAGGAATTCGTATTTGTTTATCTGCAAAGCAGGCTGATTTTTGAATAGATCATTGGGGAAACTGTCATTCCCTCTTCCCGACGGTTTTCGGCAAATATTTTGATGGAAAGAAGTTCGCCGACTGTATCGTCCCATTGTATGAGAGCCTCGGTGTCTTGCCAATCGCCATGTCGGGCCTAACATCCAGCTCGAAAATCGAGGTCGTACTGAACCCAAGCGAGCGGGTCATCAAAGCCGGCGATCTGGTTTTTGTGATCGCCATTAGCTTGGAGAATGCGGCGGCCGTGGCGAATTTCATGCCGGACCCGAACAATGGGATTGTATCGCAATGGCGCCATTCTGAACGATTACAGACGAGCGCGCTGCGGCAAAAATACGACGCCCAAGAAGCGTTCCAGATGAAGACATGCTGCCCCAGCGGGATATCACTTCGTTCCGCACTTCACTCGAATACTGGGACCAGCACGATGTCCAGGTCTAGTACGAAACCTTTCAATCGGATTCAGTTCGGCAACCACATTGTCATCGCAGGGTTTGTTGAAGAGCACATTTTCGAATTTATTTGGAACTTGAGAAATCAGGTACCTCAATGTGATCCTGCCCATATGGGTGTTTAACAAATTCCAGGTTCACACAGCTGATGTGCCCGTTGTGGTTGCAGTTCATGATGCCAATCTTTCTATGATGTGTTCATTGAGACGATTTTCTGGTGTCTACATAGAATCTGGGAGCCTGCAAGACGAGGCCTTCCTCGTTCGTATCAATCTGATTGCAGCCAGCCATGCCGTTCTGTTTTCGAATCCGGCTTATGCGTTCGACCCGGTCGTCATTGATATTTCAGCGAAATCCGCCGAACAGCAGATCATTGATAGCGATCTGGAAACGATCACCAACCTCATTGCCGTTGAGAACTTTCTGGCGCGTTTTGGCCGCCTGAACGCCTCGAACTGCATCACGGAGTTCCAGTTCAGAAGCAATCTGGGATTTGTTCGGCCAAATTTCAATTCTCCGTCTAATGCTGCTTCTACAAATTTCCATCCGGATGCTGCCGATGCTAAAGGTAATTAGGACGTTTTTGCAATTCTCGCAGTTCTTTCTAATTAACGCCTCAGTTCACTTTGCTGAAGTTCCTCAGTCGATGGCTGCGTTAAGCTTCCACTACCCTCAAGTATTTAACGTCGTACAGGCTCTTCTATACGGCAACCGATTCGGCATTGAAGAGCCGGCAGGTTTGGAACGGCAAGCAGGTTCTGATCCCACTATGGTTATGCAACTGAATTTGGTCCGAGTTCCAGCCAAACTGGAGAATAAGCAGTATTCTGCTCTTCTGAAGCATTTTGCGGAACAGCACGCCCATCTCTGCTTGGGACTGTTCAGAAGTAAATCACAGCGGAATGCCCCTATTCCGTATATTTTCGTGAATCCATCCCCGGATACCATTGTTTGTGAGGACGATCATGCATTTATCATTGCTCCTGTTTTGTTGAGCGAGCCAGGCCATGTCTATTCGATTCGAGATGAATCGAAAACAAAAGTTGTTACCTCCCTCTATAAGACCAGAATTCCGAATTTATCAAGCTGTTTACAAGAAATGCAAACAGACAAATCAGGAATTATTCAAATCAAAAGGCATGCCTCTGAGAGTGCAAGCACGCTGAGAGCACGGCTATCGTTGATGGAGAAACAAAGCAGAAGCAGCAAATCAGTATTGCTTCGGGGTCTAGACAGCACCGAGTCTAAACAGCAACCGACTGTCCAATCGCAACAGTGATCTGCAAATGTCGATTCAAGGCGATCAAAATATTTTATGGGCGCTTTTGTCGTGGTTTAAGAGAGCCAAACCAGCGCTGAATCATACCGAGCTGCCCCAGATGCACGAAAACGATTGTGGATATTCGTAGAATTGTCCAGGAATTCACATTGCGTGATAATCGTTTGGTGGCTTGGCAAAACGTTTCAGCAGTCAAGGTATCTACAGCAAAAGGCAACGTACCAGATCGTTGCGACAGATTCATAAAGCGAAGATCACGTTGAATCGCTTCAATACGATGCAGTTTGGTTCCAATGGATGTTACTATGGACAGAAGACGCTCAGTATCCTCTGTACAACATGCTGAATTATTTGAGATTAGTCCCATTTACAAATCAACCTGTTGTTGCATGTGGGATACGTGCTAATTCATTTTTGCCAGAGTTATTTCCATCAATGATAGTAAAACTGTTTTACAATTAGACATTGCAAGAGAAGCACTTTTTTGGTCCCGACCTGATCGCTCTGCTACTGGCAACAGGCCATGCTCGATATGTAAAGCAAACATCGTGAAAATCCGTTGTTGTGGCAGCGGCCGTACGTTCAATATGATGACCAGGTCCGAATGGAACCGAACGGTAGTAAATAGTGTAT
The DNA here is from genome assembly GCA_003693705.1 of Polymyxa betae. Lineage (NCBI taxonomy): Eukaryota > Endomyxa > Phytomyxea > Plasmodiophorida > Plasmodiophoridae > Polymyxa > Polymyxa betae. Next base: position 49,760 of record RBZT01000339.1, read on the forward strand.
CCATCAGGCGATTTGATTCTCAGGTAAACCATGCCACGATGGTTTTCTTCTGAACGAACACTTTCATGTTTTTAGAGCGGATCCCATTGCAGTATAATTACTTTCAGGTGCTACTAAGGCTCGGAACTTGAATGGTTCCCCATCAGTGAACTTTATTTGACAGCACACCTCCTTATTGGGCTCAATTCGAAAATTGTAAGTAAGATCAGTCGATGCAGTAGTAATAATAACTGCAGCTGCGAGCAAAAGGCCAGTGAGAAGATTCATTGGTGACGTTGACAGAGTCCTTGGAACAAGTCAAGATGAATGTTCGCATTATCCTGCCGCAGATTCATCAAATATTTGATTTCAACGATTACTTGATCAAGTCAAACAATTATCATTTCATGTTTTCCAACTGGCTAACTTTAATAAATAATGCCAATAAATATTAGACTGTATAACAGACTAAACTTCCGTCATAAGCACCAGAGACCAGAAATGGTGTCGTTGGGGAGTATGATAACGCAGAGATCACATCGCGCTGAGATCTTAACCTTGTTATCCAACGACCGCTATTTAGATCGTAAACATAGCTTTGCTGGTCTTCGGAGCCTGCAGTAATGAATCTCAAACAAGGGCTTAACGCCACGCCAACCTGCTTCTGTCTGTTCAGATGCCCAACGAACCTAAGGGTCGTTCAGTTTCAGTCAGCTGGCAATCTAAGTTAATCCTACCTTCGAACAGGTCCTTTCAGTCGAATATCCCAGAGCCTGACGGTGTTATCAGCGGCGGCCGTACAGAAAAGATCTTGACGGTCCTCCGTCTGGTTGCGTAAACAGATCGAATGTATTGGACGATCATGAGCGTTATTGGTGACCCTAATCAGAGATCCTCCAGTCCCCATATCCAAAACTGCAACAGATTATTAGTCGCGAAACTCAAAGCGTGTGGCTCACATAATAGGTCTCGATTCCTGGTGGACGCCAGAACAATATGTGAATTGTCAGAATTATAACTAGCAATTTGAGTAATCGTTCCATTCGTCTCACTGTCGTGCCTGTAAGCTGCGACACGAGAGAACTTGTAATCTTGATATGGACGATTAAGCTCGCTAGAGGCTGTGCCCAATTTATATTTGAATAAAGCAATGTCATTCCGACAGCAGAGCGCTATAAATTCGTCATTATGAAAGAACAGAGCGCCGTTAATTTCAGCAGAAAATGGCATATTGTCTTGGTTGGGTTTGCTTGAAAGGTTCGTAATAGAATGAGTGATACGACAAACAGGATCAAGACGAGGCAGCTGATAAACCGCCGCAGTCTGTATTACCATCAAAATTAACAGATTGCTGATTAGTACCTGGAAACATTACCCGGTCGGCAGAGGCTGTTAGAATCAGTTTCGAGTCGCGGCTCCAATTGGCACTTTTTACGCTCGATGCATGTCCAGTCAAGATCTGACTATTGACTGTTTTCAATCGATGGATTCGAACGCTACTGTCTGTTGAACTTGAAAGGAAAGAGTTTCCATGAGGGGCGAAGGCTACAGAGTTAATAGGACCATTGTGTATTGGGCGCTCCCCTTCAAGAACCTGACAGGCCATGTCAATCACTGATAAATAACAATCAAAGCTTTTGAAAGACCTGGATACGATCTATGATACGGCAACTGATGTCAAAGCTGAGAAGAAGCTCAAATACATAACAAATGAGAGCATTCACCTACGTGTTCACAGTTGGTGGTTTCGGTTGTTTGTTCTTGCTCGCTGATTTCGTTTTGATAGTGTTTTTGTAGAATAAAGAGTTAGTCTTCGAAGCTGGAGTCCCATATCCAGAGGATTTGACTTTTTTATGGAACAAAATGGGCTTGTCTAATGGTTTTTTCTTACTTGGGACCTTGGACTCTACAATAACATCAATGAAGTCGGACAATAAACCGCAAATGCAGTACTTTTCACAAACGTCGATTTTAACAGAGGTGAAGAGCCAGGCAGCTCTACATTGGATATAAATGACATATCTATTCGACGGCTCAACTTGAATTCCGAAACATTAAACTCGAGCGCAGATGTCTGGTTCGAAAAAACGAAGGTCAGAAAGCAGACAAGACTTTCCTGTAAGGGAATGATACAGCAACTTTCAGGCGTTTCTATAGAGAATCGGTGGACGAGATCCAGACTGTCGGCATGAACAATGCACACATCGGTTGATGTCACGACAGTAATGAAGTAACCGTGTTGTACGACATTCCAAGATAAACCGATCAAAGACGTTGACTTTACCAACGTCTCAGTTTCACTTAAATCGAGTTCTAAAAATCGATATTCACCACAAGATTAAATGTTGATGAGGAGCTCCTTACCATACTCAATATTTGTATTATCAATTCGTTCAAGCAGCTCCAGAATGTTGATTCTCCCCATATAACGACAGCCATCTTGCTCGGTATATTCAAAAACAAAAGTATACCCGTTGGATGAGGCAATAGTGAATCTTGGTAGATGAGGGTGAGCAGAGCTGGCTATTAAAGGAGACGCGCACAGAACAGAGGATTGATAGACTAATTCTGAGTACGCCTCACCAGCCCACACTCGAAAGGTGCCATCTTCGCTAATGGCAATAAAAATATTAGCAAGAAATAAACACGAAGATGCCGACTTAAAATGCAGAGATTGTATAATTGCCCCGGAGCAGAAATCCACAAGAAGAATAGAACCGGACTCGTCAACAACTGCAAGAATTGTGATCGAGGTGGAAAACGCAGCAAATCTAATAGATCTGGATGTGCCCAGAGGTAGAATCTTTCCAACCCTGCAACCATCAGATTCAATAATGACAATCTATTGGTTGATTATACCCACTGGGAAGAGCTAATTCTCAGCTTCTGATCATCCAACTTCCAGAAAGTCAGAGCGTCACTGGAACACGTGCAAGCAAGATTAATTCGGGCAGAGATTGCAGTAGCAGTGATCGCAGCAGCATGGTCATTCCGCCCAAGGGCGTCGACTTCGTCGTCTAGGACGCTAAATATCCGGATCGAATGAGTCTGGCGGACGACGCCGATCGCCCAGTTGCCATCGGCGCTGAGGCAGGCCAACGCTGGACGGTGCCATGGCCGCCAACTCCATGGCATAGATAGCCGATAAGTTAGACAAATGACGATTTCATAAAAGGGCAAAACAGTCAAGGGGGCACCGCCACTGTGACTTCGTTACATTCATGTTGTTTATCACACCTCTATAAGGCTCTCTCTTTAAACATTCGAATGACGCCGGCGGCGAGAGCAGCGAGCCTTCGGGCGGCTCTTGGCCAGCCGGGTAACGATCGCTGCGCCGACTGTCGGGCGCCGCAACCGACCTGGGCCAGCTATAACATCGGCGTGTTTCTCTGCCAGGATTGCGCCGGAATTCATAGAAGCTTGGGGACCCATGTGTCGAAAGTTCGGAGCGTGACGCTGGATGTTTGGGATCAGGACGCCATCGACAAAATGTTGTCGGCTGGAAATCGCAAGTTGGTATATTCGGAACTGGAAAAACGTTGTAACTGTAAACCTATTCAGGATAAACTCGACAATGGAGGGTTTGTTAAAACCGCATGTTAAGTTATCGCTTGATGCGAATTCGCTAACACGAGGCGCCTATATTCGAGCTAAATACATTGAGAAGAGATTCGAAAAACTGCTTGCAGCTGAATCGAAACCTGCTGATTTATTTGCTGGTCTCAATGTGCTGCCAAGACCACAATTCAACCCTAAAGCGCCATCCCCCGTGAATAGCCAACAATCTGGCCTACTAACCCTTGGATATTGTACTGAATTACCAACTGCACAGTCCGATTACTCCAATTCCAATCATTGTCCAAATATGTTCTCTTCATTTTCATTCATTAACTCCAATGTGGAGAAATCCACAAGAAATGTACGAAGTAATGGCACAGAATTGATCAGTGACGATTCATTATTATCTTACGGCCTCTTTAACTTCAGTTAGATGGCACTAATTCTCTCTCGAATAACAATTTTAATCAGAGTGTAATCCATTTTTTGAATCAATGGACTTTCGATATATTGTCATTAAAATCTTTGAAGTCGCAATTGTTCAAAGTCGTCCTCCTCTTGGCAATTGGCAAAATCTCTCGTCGTTGCTGGCCAATATACAACTGTCTCGGCCGACCAATCTTACAGTTAGGGTCGGCAATCATCTCCTTCCAATTAACGAACCAGCCGATGGTTCGAGCGACAGCAAACAGCACCGTGAACATGGATTTCGGGATTCCCATGGCACGTAACATTACACCAGAGTAGAAATCGACATTGGGAAATAGCTTCCTCTTAATAAAATAATCGTCTTCGAGGGCGACTTTCTCCAACTTCCTGGCCAACTCCAGAATCGGGTCCGTTTCAATTTTCAGCTCATCTAAAACAGCATGGCAGACCTCTTGCATAATTTTTGCTCTCGGATCATAGTTCTGGTAGACACGATGACCAAATCTAAAGAACGCGACAATTAGCGAAATACTTGACTGGATCTTCGAGTTACCCCATAAGGCGGAATGGATCAGATTTATCCTTTGCTTTGGTTATGTAGAATGGAATACGATCTGCCTAAAGCAGAAATTAGCCACATAGAGAATGATACAGAAGTTGGACGAACAGTGGCGATTTCTTCCAACATCTCCAAAACAGCTTGGTTAGCGCCTCTGATAAGACCGTTACAATCAATATTGACGATTATTAAATGAACTGACCCATGAGCTGCTCCCCAAAGCGTGGTGATACCACTTGCAATGCAGGCGAATGGGTTGGCGTAGCTGGAGCCGGCAATTCGGACAGTCGACGTCGAAGCGTTTTGTTCGTGGTCGGCATGCAGAATGAGCCAGACTTCTAGGGCATGCGTTAATACTGGATTCAGTTCGTAGGGCTCCGATGGCACAGAAAACATCATGTTGAGAAGATTCTCTGCATAAGACAGGCTGGTCTTTGGATAGACGAACGGCTGCCCGACACTGTATTTGTACGCCATCGCCGCAATGGTTGGCATTTTAGCGAGGAGGCGGTATGCGGCGCTAAAGCGATTCAGAGGGTTGTGAACGTCGAGATAGTCGTGATAGAATGCAGATAGCGCCCCAACTACACCAACGCAAATCGCCATCGGCTGCAAACTGAATCAGTTCTGCTTGAAAGAAAATAAGTTGTCATACATGAGCGTCGCTCTTGAACCCCTGATAGAATTGTATAAGCTTCTCATGAACCATGGTATGCCTCTAATGCTTAGTTCAATGCAAGCAAATAAGAAGCCATGTAAGATGCACCTTTATCAGGTAAGTGTGAAGCTTCTTGGCCTTCTCATCAGGGAGATCACCATACAAGAGTAAATACTAACAACCCTTAAGAAAAAGAGCGAACATTTCACAAGCAGCATACAGTGACATCCATAAAGTCGCATTTCTCAGCCAGTTCTCCAATATCATAGCCCTGAGATAGATGTTATTCAAGCCTCAAGTGTTGCATGCACAAACACGATAGCGAAGAAGCCCGTTAGGGCCATCAATGAACGTGATCGAAGATACGCCTATAAGCCATTCCTATCAGTGACGGTTTGCTCTCCATATAGGGTACAATACATGACGATGTTGACATAAACCCTGGGTCATGGGTAAAATAACCGGTCTGAGCATACAATCCTCGAATATCAATAACCGGCGGTCCTTCAGTTCCCCTTAAGATCGGCAGCTGGACCGACTTCCTGGCCAGCAGTTAGGGCACACGAATCGGTGTCTGAATGTTGGCGTACCCATCCGGGAGCGTCACGGTCGCGCATTCCCCAGATTCAGGTGCGGTCGCTTTCGCCTCTTCATCGCATTTGACGAACCTATCGGCTAGCGCACTATGGTCCATAATCGGCTGCTTTACTCAGGAGGGTTTCTGAGCGAAAGATCTGCGGGGGCACACTGAATCACGTGAGCAGTCCAGAAGCAGGCAGCTCTGAGTGCGATTAGGGTTTTGGTCAGTGAGAAGCCCAGATTGGTGAAAGGCGGCCTCTCAACCAGCAGTGAAGGTTTCCAGCTGACTGAGCTTCACCGAGAATCAAAAGAGGCGGTTGGAACTTTGTGCGGCCTCTCGCTTCCGATTCTCCATTCGTCTTCGTCATGTCAACGGCGACCATCGCCCGAACGAATTGCAATTGTTGGCTGCGCTGGGACGTTTAGGCCACGCTGTAGTCTGTCGCCGTGGACGTCGTGACGGCAATAAACTCAGATTAGGAACAGCTTGATTGAGAAATTGGAATGGTCAATGAGAGATCGTACACAGGAGCAGGAGTTTAGCAGTTAGACTGTTGCAAATAAAACAATAGGCAAAATTGCAATTTTTGTTGTGTTTAATTTGCCTGGAGACGTGCGCAGATTCGTATCTATTTTCGCTTTCGTCTGGATTTGGAGAGCTTGCTGGTCCACATATTCCGATGTTGGATATGATTGAGATTTCTGCTGGCGAGCTGGTAGAAAGACTTCTAACTGCACCAGAGACAGTTGCAGTAGTCGACGTTCGCGATAGTGTTGGATGGGAACCTCGTCTATAATAATATTCATTAACGATATTTGATAGGATAGGAGAGGTGGCCATATCAAGGTAAAGCTGATCAATCTGAAGTAAGAATGTGAATGGGATTGTCAGGGCTCCATATCAGCTCCATCATCGTCACTGGCAGGGCCACGTCTTGCTGAGCTGATTGAGCAGCTGTCCGCTACCGAGCTGGTCGTCTTCCATTGTATGAAGTCGCAGATCAGAGGACCCAAATCCATGCAATTGTTCGCTCGAGTCGCCAGCCAGAGTGGCGCCAAAATCCAATGTGCTTTGCTGACATTCGGTTTTGAAGAATTTATTCGGGTTGCTTGGAAACATGAGAAAGTATGGTTTTCAGCGTCGTTTTTATCCAACAATTTGACATGAGATTTTCAGGCTGATCTGCTTCTTGAAGCAGTTGATCCGTATGTATGGCCGCCATTTCTTCTAAACTAAGCACCTGCCTTCTTGCAATTCGACAATGTCGTGCAACCGCTCTCTTGTTAACCCTTGCAACGATCATTACGCTGATCTTCGATTAGATTATCGTCAGTTTTCACGAACCGGGTTTAGGGTTTTAGGGTTAGGGTTTGTGACTGCAACGAAGCTGAGCTGTTGCCTGCTTAATACGGCATAGTCTATTTGTATCTGGAATGGTATCACCAATCTGGATATGGTGGGTTAGATTGCCCCGGCAGATATCTGCCTATTACCAGGCTATCTTCACGATCTCTGTCGTCATCCTATCGCTCGTGTTCTACCGATGGCACAGGCGAGGACCTTCATCTGGTGTCGTACAGCGATCGCCGCCCACTGAATCCTCAACAGCAAAAACTTCGTCATCGTGGATATCATCGCTTCGCGATGACCGCGAAGCGATCTGTTGCATCACCTTCGATCTTCTTGAAAGAGAGGAGCAACAATGGATTGTCGAGCTGGCCCGCTCTTGTCGCTTAATTGTAATTGCTCGCGATACTGTCGCGAAACATTCGTGGGATGTCGTAAAGCAGCTTGGTTTGGATCAGCTCGTTCCAGGTCATCGTTTGCTGCTTTGTCAGACGACCTCGGGGGTTTACAGCATAGTTAGGCAAATCGATCCCCGGTTATTTATAGCTGGTATGGGGTCACAGATTCTGCTGTGAAAACTGATATGGACGTAATCACAGGAGAAGATGATCTCGAGGCTTTGAGACGTCTAGAGCCGTTCTTAGCGGGATCGATTCTGATCTCACCGCATGATCGGTCACATATTTGGGGTGGAACTATACGATCAACATTGAAGGAGGCTCTATGCAGTTTGGTTAAATGATATAGAATATATCTGTCCTACATCGTGACCTTCCGCTTCATTTGTTAGTTTAATAAATCAGAACAGAATGGACGAAGGTTAGACAGGTTTCTATCAATAACCTCTTAAAACACGTTGTGGCGCCAGTCCATCGTTAACCTTATGGCAGTCATAAACGAGAAGGATGAGATCGATCTATATGAGCACCTGGTCTTCCTAACGCCAGAGATCGCCTTGTGCCGAACGTGATAGCGACGCCAGTTGACTTCGTTCAGCACACTACACGGTTCCCATTCCTCCTTTCAGACTATCATTCTATTCATTGGAGAATTTCCAGGAGTACAACTTGTATCTTGAACTTGGTTCAGGCAGGCGGCTGGCAAACGATAGAACCCTTCGCTAGTCGTTATTCTCATCTGCTGTCGTGTTCCTGTCGTGACACCGGCTGTATAAACGGGTTCAGATCGCTAATAATCTGCCATTCTTAGAACGATTACTTAATCTCACCAGTATTCGTCCACGATCCATTTCATCTTCGGCCTTGGCTATGGTTTTAGGTGCTTGATTACATCAGGCCTGTCGCGTTCTTCGTTCACGTACCAATGACATGTCTGAAAGGTTCTCATAAAAGTTGTCGCTTCCCTTGACGTTAATGCACTCGCATGCCACTTCGAACAGGACGACGTGGCTCCCATAGAAGTCTGCAAGGGTATCACAATTGAGGGTTTTAAACAGCTTGCAGACATCGATGAGTCGCCAATCCGCCTTTGATTTTCTGAGCTGCAATTTGTCGTTTGAATAGTATTGAATGGTCAACTCCAGCACATGAAGTGATATCCGGGGAACTCTTGAGCCTCTGCATCCGATCGTGATTCTTGCGCTAGGCTCGAGTACAACGGAAAGGCGTGGCGATCCAAACAAAGCACTTGGCGACTCTTTCGGCTCTAGAGGCGATACTCCCAACCATATTGAACCACCAGCTCCTCGATAAATGGAACAGTAGACTACTCTAGCGGTTGAAGTAGGGCGTCATCATGATTGGAGCCGTTTGGAGAGAGCAGCGACATAATGGGCACAGAATTTTGGAATCCAGCGCATTCTACTTCTGAAGATAGTGAGCGTGCTCATTTCTCATTGCTTATATTCCTGTCAATGCTGTATGTACGTAGGTAGGTTCATAATTGATGGGATGTGCATTCTGTTGAACAATATGTAGAATGAGCTCATCTTACAACTTGGCTTTTCGCTTGATCTGTTGGTCGACTAAATCAGGACAGAATGGGCGAAGGTAGACACCCAGGTAAACATTCAGCGGGAAATACACTTTCCTCAACCGTCTATCAGCTGCATCGACAATCGCCTAAAAATCTTTATTGCATTCAAAGCTCTGTATACAGCACCAACCTTAGCACATTCATATGCTGATATGGCATCGGGATTCGACGAAGGATGAGATAATTCTATATGAGCACCTTCGTCTTTCAAACTGTGATTGTTCAATGAGCGATCAATAGGGATTACATCAACCTTTATTGGATACCAGTTCTTTCTAAAATTTGTACAGACAGATGGCGGGCAAACAATACAAATGTCAAGGCGATCGTCATCATCTAATTCGGATCTTAACGATTCGAAAAAGCCTGTCACTGCAAAGCGAGAGGCACAAAGTGCAGTTCGATATGGAAGTCCTAAATCGGTTCAGAATATCATAGCGTTCTTGACACGTTGAAATTTCACCGAGTTCGCCAGCAAGAGATGAGACAACCACAACCTGGCCACGAGACCCATCCGAATGGCGTACTAGATTCTGAAATGCCGCCTTCATCAAGTGTAAATACCCGAAAAAGTTGACGTTCATCAGGTCGTGATAGATCGCATCGCTTGTATTAACCCGGAACGAATGATGGCAGCCAACTCCAGCACATAATACCTAAATCATATTTCGAAGAGATAATAATGACCATGTCTAGAAACATACAACAATATCAATTCTACCGAATGTCTCCATAGTTTTTGCTATCAAATCATTGCATTGACTCTCGCTGGTAATATCACATGGTATAACAGCAACCTCACTCCCGAACGCTTTGCAGTTCCTCCCGGTCTCTTCGAGTTCCTGAACCCTTCTTCCTGTAAGAACCAATCTAAGAGCAAGGCCTCAGTTTTATCGACCCGGACAGCAAGCACCAACCTGCAGCGGCGAGGGGCATAAACTAAAGCGATTTGTTTACCAATGCCTGAGCTTGCACCGCTGACTATTATAACACAATTATCTAAACTTCAGACTGAATAGTCCATAATGTTGAGGTCAGAGCCAAAGCTCCAGAGCCAGATATTCCAGCAAGCATCATTACCTGTCCAATTCTTGGGGCGGCCACAAGGAAACAGAGCCTTTACATGAGGGACTCGTGTCGTCATAGCCTTGCCTACCTTTATGAACAGACAAAATGTAAAGGACAAGAGTCGTATGTTGGTTTTATTATGACAGTGAAGATCAAATGGAGAGGCGTGAACTTAAGCGAGTAGGAACTACACATGACATGACTGTTGCTATAATAGATTCCTAAAGCCGCCTATGACAAGACAACCGATCTTTATTTCACAACCCGTTTTACACAGAGAGATTTTACACAGAGAAAATTTTGCCTAACGCCGATCGTCTCAAGCTCAAATCTGATTCCAAGAAGCCAGAGTTACTCGGCATCTGGAATGAAATTTGAGGAACGCCAACACAAACTGTGCTGTCGACAAGAGCTTCACCGTCCTGAGCTGGTTTCAATAGATTATCGTTAGATTCCTGCTACGAACCAAAATCTCCAGGTTTTCTCCAACAACGCAATGCTGGCCTACTTCTGCTCCGGCAGATAACGAAGCACGAGCTCGGATATAGCTATTAGACCCAATAGAGCAGGCAACAATAGCGCCGGTTTCAATCAAAGAGTTGCTCCCGATAGTGATGGAGTTCCTATAAAGCTGTCAACTTACATTTTCATTGATTATAAAGCCTACCTATCAGACTTAATCAAAGCGTTTTCTTGAACAATGACTCCGTCTTGCAGAAATATTGGTGCTATTGTACCGTCTATGATACAACCTGGATGTAGAAAACACTCTTCGCCAATCTGGACATCGCCGATAACCTGGGCGTCCTCATGTATATAGCCCATAATTTGGAATGGGAATCAGAAAGCACCACGGGAGACGCAAGCCGCAACCTTAGCTGTTGACAGCTTTATGCATTAGTACTTGCACTTGGAGGGCAAAGACAGAAGGCGATATTTCATTTGAATCGAGCTTTAAAACATCACGCATGAGACTGGTAAGTTCATCTGGTGAGCGTCAACAAATTCTGGCATCGACCAGGCGATTTGGGAAGGTGTTGCAAAAGCTGATAAGTTTTCAGGACCTAAACGACATTGCTCGTGATCGCCTTGGCCTCTTTCCCTTGAAGTGTTTATGTTGTCAGTAGCTGATGGTTGTTCAAGATCCAAACGGGATTGCTCGTAAACCTCTTGGCTTCTCTCTCCAGAAGAGTTTGGAATGTTAGCTAGTTGAACCGCAGGACTTGTTTCAGCAGCACTTTCATCTTTGTCTTTGCCAACAGATCCGGTACAATGTGGAAAGAGGTTTAATCCTGCAGGTTCATTGCAGGGCATGCTCACAGAAGCATCTAGTGATTTTTGTGGACATCCTCCAGAATAACCGATTTGCTCAATCTTGTCAGATGGACCTTCCCTGTGTGCTACGTCTTGACTTAAAATTGGTTCAAACCGGGTCAAATCTCCAGCTTCAACAAAAAATTTCGAATAAATCATGACCCCATCGTCATTCACTAAAACACGCTAAATCAAACCGTAACTTGCATAATTACTCCCTACGATGCGGCAGGACGACAATTTCACCTTGGCGACCTCGGCTCGATGACAATCGCTGGGACAGAACCTCAGGCATATCGTTATGGATGAAAATGAATCCAAAACTCCTCTCTCGTCCTTTACAGTGATATTGCGTTACCACAAATATGGCCTCTGTAGATGACAGACAATCATGCTTGAGCGGGTAATGAAGTCAGGAGAATTTCCCTATAGAGGGCTCATTGAGCTCTAAGAATAATGTTACGTCTCATAAAGGGCCTCATCGAGCTCTAAGAAGTAATGTTACATGTCATAAAGGGTGACCAGCATATGTATGTGCGCAATTGATCGTCGAACTCGTTTATAATCGGAATGGCCAGCAATGAGGCGGCTTCCATGAATGGTGCGATCAGCAATCACGTGACCGCATCGAATGGCATTGATGGATCCATAATCCGAGCCGAGTCGGTCCGGGCGATCTGCGACCAATTCGCAGCTAATGATCAGAACACGCCGCTTCTCGATTTATCGCTCTGCGAGGCTGTTGCTGCTGAGGTTGAATACCGAATACGACAAATCGCTCAAGATGCATTGAAATTTATGTCTGCTTCTTGTCGAACCCGTATGACATGTGCTGATATCGACAGCGCGTTGCGATTACGAAATGTCCCTGCATTATACGGGTTCCGAAATTCCTCATCGTCCACTTTCTGTTCTGTGGCTGGCTACGACGATCTTTTTTTTGTCAATGATCCCGTTTTGTCGCTTTCAAATATTCTGACGGCCCCTCTGCCTGCTGCCCCGGCAGATTCCACATTCTCGGTTCATTGGCTCGCTGTGCAGGGTATCCAGCCTTGCATTCCACAGAATCCAGCACCAATCCTGGCAGCCCCGCCAATTCACGAAAAGGATGATAAGAGTGCCCCTTCAACTGTTGTGAGGCCACCTGTCCGACATGTTCTATCCAAAGAACAACAGATGTATTACGACCAAGTAACATTGGGCATTCGAAGCGGAGACGAGTCGCTCGAACGAGCAGTATTGCAATCAGTGTCCAGGGATCCAGGATTGCATCAACTGCTTCCTTACTTAGTCCAGTTTGTTGCTGACCAAGTGAATGCCCATCTGCGTGATTTGCCTCAGCTTTGGTCAGTGATGCGTCTGGCTCAAGCTCTCATCTACAGCCCGCACCTTCGTATCGAGCCATATCTCCATCAAATCATGCCACCAATATTAACTTGTTTGGTCGGACGACACCTTTGCTATGATTGCACCCAGGATCATTGGGCGCTCCGAGATTATGCTGCTGGTCTGGTAGCGTATATTTGTAGGAAGTTTGGGTCGTCATATCAAACATTACAACCTAGAGTTAGCAAGACATTAGCCAAGGCTTTCTTGGATCCCGATCGTCCGCTGACTACACATTATGGTGCCATTCAGGGCTTGCAAGCTTTGGGCGACAATGTCTCTGGCTTGCTGATTTTGCCCTATGCGCGCCTCTTCTATAAAATGCTGCAACCAGAGCTGTTGAATGCAGCTAATCCTGGAAGACGACTTGAGGCTGAATATTGCCAAGGAGCTTTATTGCGAGCTTGTGGAACGTATGTTCGTAGTCAGATCATGTCCGAATCTGAATTGTTTATTGGGATCACGGCCATGTCCACTCTGGACGATCTTGAAGACCTGTTTGGGGAAGCTCTACATCCTTTTCTGTTGAGCAGAGAGGATTTTTTTGTCACTGCACATATTTAAATTGACATTGAGTAAATTAATTTCTAAATTTATGTTAAGACGACTTTAGAACTGTACTTTAGCTTCAAACAAGTCGTATCTAACTTCACTTGCAAATTCCTCAAATCCGGCATGCGGAACAGTTCAAAAAGCCACCCTTTTGACAACTAAACAACGTCAGCACATTTCTTAGCACTTATCCATTTTTCTCACTTGCTGTGGCGTGATTTCGTGTAGATATTTTGCAAATGAGGGATTCTGGTTTGAGTGAACTCTGATAATTAAAAAGATGACCATGCGCACGAATTATAGATAAATTCTGTGTATGTCTTTTAGGTTCAGGCTTGCATTGCAAGCAGGGCATCGATGGTGAAGTCGTACTGCTTTATGAATACAGGAATAGCAGAACTAAGTTAAAATGTAATTAGAGGAAGCACCCAAATGTTTGAGGTTGAACTGACGACATGACCACAGAAAGAGCTTGCCATATCTTTCATCCTTACAAGACAAATTGGACACGACAATCGCTCAAGGTGTTTGTCGGCAGAGCTGATCGACTTCTCATCTTCACTGGTCTCTGCAGTCAGATCAATTGTAGTTGCCCTTTTTGATAGCGGTTCAGCCTTCTCTTCGGTAACTCCAGCATCTTCGTCGTCATCACTCACGATTACGACCACTTCACTGCAATCTGAGAGCGGCTCGAATTCTGGACTGGACATGAAGAAATCAATGGGAAGCACCAGACATTTGGTACGAATGCGACACAGTATAGATGAATGAATAGTAGAACACTCTGGCAGAATCACAAGAACAACTGCTAGAAAATATTGTTACTCACACAGTCGCATCACATCTTACTATTACCTAGCCATGGCATGATGTAGCTGCGAGAAGGACAGCTAACAATGAATGAAACATACACAATCTGTTAAAATCGAATGTTTTGGTTTTATATAAGCCTCTTCTTAGAGTTTAATTTAAACCCTTTCAGGTCGTCAAAGCCTTCATCGTCCGATTGGGCTTTGCGCTTTTGGCTCTTAATATTAGCTATTGCGGCACTTTGTACAGCAGCCTTATCTCGAAGCTCATCAAGCAATTCGTCTTTCTTAGCAAACGATATAACTAAATGACGACCGTAAAAGTGAGTCGTTTCTAAGGACTTCTTGGCAGTCTGGGCTCCAGATGAAGTTGTGAATTCAACGAAAGCGAAACCTCGATGTCCCCCGCCAAACTTGTTAGGGATACGGCAAGACTTAACAGCTCCAAATGTTTGAAACAGCTCACGAAGTTCTTTGATAGACGCTTCAAACGGCACGTTCTTAACGATAAGCTTGGTTTGTGACAGTTTAGAGTCAGAGATGTCAGCTTTTCTTTCGCGAATATCATCTGCAGTCTGCTTCTGATTTGATAAGGACAGAGCCAGTTTGTGCTCGTCGAGCTCGACTCCTTGCATCTTTTTCAGTACCTCCATGGCGATATCCTTACTGGAAAATTCCACAAAACCATAACCACGAGACAGCGATTTTCCTGCTGAAAGCTTCTTCGCTATTCGAACACTCCTAACAGAGTATCGCTTGAATAAATCGCGCAAGCTGCTTTCAGTGGTTGAGAAGTTCAGATTTTTCACAAATAATGTGGCCTGGATGACAGGATCACCATCTTGCTCGTCGAGACTCGTCATTTCAACCAGTTCTTCTTTGACAGCTGGTAACCGGTCGTCCGTACTACCCCATACGTTTTCTGGTGCCCATTGGAGATATAACGGCAAATGGTGAAATTTTGAATAAGCTAAAGCCGAAAATGCCCGCCTGGCAGTTGGATTCGAGCCCATTTCTACGAGAGCTAAAGCCCGGGTAGGGGGCAAAGCGCAGCGCAGAACTTGGCCATGCTTCTGGAAAAGATCACGAATTTCGTCTTCTGTACAGTCGAACGGGATGTTCTTCACGATGATGACGTTTGAGGAGCGTTTGTCATTAGGGCCCTCAAATGCGCTGATATTCACCCCAGCTTCATTTGCAAGCCAATCCTTCACCTGCTGAATGACGTTGGTTTCGGCCAGAGCCATGTTCAGAGCAGCATTTTTGGCATCAGGGCCGACAAGGTCAGATTTGCTAATAGCCTGACCATCAGCAGTCGCTTGAGCAGCCGTATCAGTGTTGATGAACAGCGAATTCCAATTGAATCCCTGAAGAGCATCCGCCTTTCGCTGCTTGTTGACCTTTTGTTTGTGCGTAGAAGACGGTTCGACTTTGCTGGTTACAGGTTCGGGTTTGGAACGGCCTGGTAAGCAATGCAAAAGGCGCCCTTGAAAAACCTGACCATCCATTTTCGACATGGCTCGCAGAGCGGAGGCACCATTGGCGAACTGGATCATGGCGAAACCTTTGCTGCGGCCGAGATCGTCCACAGGAACATTGACTTCAATGATTTCGCCGAATGGACGGAAGGCAGCAGCAAGGTCATCCTCGGTGACAGAGAATGATAGATTTCTGATGAAGACACGAGCGGTATCACAAACATCAGGGAGGCCGCTTTCACCCTCTGCCGTTTTCACGTTACTGTCATCCGGAACGTTCTCAGGTGATGTCTCATTGCTGGCAATCAGCGACTCTTCCTCTACAGCCTCGTCTTCTGATGATATCTGGTCTTCAATTTCTGATAGTATTGCTTCAATATCTTCGTCAGGGAACGATGGTCGACTGCGCGGCTCATCATCCAGCCCAGGATTTTGAAACGCATCATTGTCCTCATCACTGCCATCACTGTCATCGAAGCAAATTTTTTCTTGTTCGGAAGCATGTTCCTCTTTAGCCGTTTCATCAAAATCAAAACGCTTATGAACCTTTTTGATGAACAGGCCCTCACCACCTGGTTTCTTGTTAGGAACAGTCTGCACCTCATTTGCGTCGTTATCCCAGAAATTCCCTTTGCAGCGTGGCTTCATGGCAGCCAGAAACTAGTAACAATACGTTTAAACATTTGCATCCTAAGCAAAATAAGCCTGCATACCTCTTGAAATCTGCCATTTTTCTCAACATTATCAAGCTCTTTTACGAATTTTTCTGGTTCTGGCTGCTTTTCCTCTTTCGGATATAAATCCGGATTCGCAACTTGATGTGATGAACTGCCCTTAGAATAGCGACTCCATGGCCGGGCTAATTTTGAATCTCCAACAGGTAAGGCATATTCGACATATATTCTACTCGTATCTAGAAACGTCCGATCGAAGTAGCCTTTCGCTTTCGTGGCATCTTGTACGGTTCGGAAACCCACAAACCCGATTTGACGAGCTCTGCCATCCTTCGTCTTCAGAATTTTCACATCGGTTACTTCTCCGATTTCAGCAAACTTCTCGCGAAATCGTTGCTCTGTGATGTGCTTTGGTAAATTTTTTACGCAGAGCCTGGACGACTTGGCAGAGGAAGATGTGTCTGCACCTGGCATCTTTGAAATCTTTTCAGACAAGATTCGCACGCAATCCCGGTCCGCGGATTGCGAAATCTAATCTGCGAGGTCACAGAGCACCGCAACTTTTTCTTAGGAACATCGGAGAGATCCCTTATTTTTAAGCCAAGTGCAAATCGATCTCCTTTTTGATGCTCTGCCCAAGTGCTTGACTGAATCATTTGCGAAGTGATAGACTGTTGATACGATTAAGCATTGGTCCACTATTGCCGAATCTATCATTTCAAACTAGCCTGAAGACATTGCACTCATGATAAGTCCCTTTCAAACTATCGAGATGGCGTTTTGCAACTCCTAGATTAAATATCTTCTAGAACTTTGCCAGATCATTAAGTGTGCGCGTGTCTTCACCGTGAAGCGTACAATCTCCTTACATTGCAACACTTCTGACCCCCAGTAGGTCTTTGATCGTGAGTGGTGTGTCAGTCAGGGAGCAGCCCGACGTCGTTACGAAGTTAACGTCTTCGTCAGGGCCCCCTCTGTTCAGGATTTCACCGAAAAATTCCGCAAGATATCGCCAGACTGGGCGCGGCCATTCAAGCGAACGTTACCTGTCAATTCAGCCATTTTAGTGGTCCACTATCCATAACAACGAAGAGATTTGCTCATAGTAATCTATGGGCTGTGTCTCGTCAAGCGAAAAGAATGTTGCCAATATGGTCTGTGAAAAAGGGTACCTGCCGCAGCAACCCGGCCCGAATAACCCCGAGAAAGAAGGGGTCGGCGCTGCTACGGAATCCGATGAGGCAGCTAAGGTGCCTTACCGTTTGATTCTGAGCTTCATTGATTTCATATGATGAATAGCTGGAAAGCGCAGCAGCACAACGCAGAAGGTTGTCCGTTGCCCCTTTGTTAGTCGGCGACGTTGACGGTAAACGAGCGAATCCTACCGAAGGAAAACCCAGGAGGTATGCCTGACTTTACCTTCACCATTTCTCGCGCTAACAGGAAGCTAGGTTATCGCTAGGTGCTGCTCCACCATCCATCCAAGAGGGTGGCGATTCAACTCATGCTGAGCCGAGTGTTGTTCACACACAGTCATGGGTGGCACTATCAAAGAAAGGCTATGTGCCATACAATCGCAAAAAAATGAATCAAGATACATACTTTATCGCTGAATCCTTTTTGGAAGGAATCAGTTTATACGGCGTATGTGATGGTCATGGAGAATTCGGCCATCATGTATCGGCGTTCGTCAAGAACAATATGGTGCGCTGCCTGATCGCAGAGGAGCGATTAAGAGACGACCCTCTGGAGTGCATTCCGAGGGCAATCACGAGGTTATGTGCCGACCTTGCCGATACACAAATCAATGTGTCGTTCTCTGGAACAACGGCCGTTTTCGCCATCAAGATCGACAACCAGATTATTGTCGGAAACATTGGAGATTCAAGATGTATTATTCTGCAGAGGTCGGAGAAAGAACTCGTTCCGATTCCACTATCTCGTGATCAGAAGCCTGACGAACCTGACGAAAAAAGAAGGATTCTTGCTGCTGGAGGCAGAGTCGAGCCACTTCCAGGCCCTGTTAATGAAGATATGGGTCCAAGTCGGGTCTGGCTGGCCGAAATTGACGTCCCAGGGTTAGCGATGTCCAGATCCATTGGAGACGACATCTCACATACGGTCGGCGTGTCTTCTGAGCCAGAACTTCGCGTTCATCAGATAACCGATGCCGACTTGTTCCTGGTCTTGGCGTCCGACGGCGTCTGGGAGTTCCTGTCAAATCAGCAAGTGGCGTCGCTCGTAGCTAATTCAGTTCACGATATTGAATTGGCGGCGACCTCCGTGGTCCAAGAATCGACGAAGAAATGGCAAGAAGTAGAAGAAGTCATTGACGATATCACCTTTGTGATATTACAGCTACAACAAGGACCGATTGTCTTATAGCATAAAATGTTCAAATAGGTTAATTTATTCTCACCCAAAATTGCGCATCTTTTTTGCAATCAGATTTGAAACTTGCTGCTTACTGGATTCCTGTATGAGTCTGTTTGAATCCAGGAATGGCAGAAGCTCTTTGGGTGCCGGTTCTCTTGTCTGCAAGGTCTGGCGTTGAATTTAGCAACAAATTTCGGTTCTAATCTTTCGCTAAAGTGGTCTTGTGGTGATGATGGGACCGCCAGACCGTCAGCAAGAAATTGAACTGATTTCTTGTGATCACGTGTCGATTGCATTCGCCAAGTCGGATTCAGCTTTTAAAAAAGGCGTTGTGACTTTAACGACGCAAAGAATCTTATTTCGCTCGGATGCATCTCCGGCTCCTCGTGGGATTAGCTTAGCTGAAATTCGTGATGTTACTCTTTCATCCGGACTATTGTCGTCGCCGAAAATTAAATGCAAAATACGAGATTTTAATGTGCAGTTCGTGTTTCACAAACAAGGTCGTGACAAACTCTTCGAGCTTCTATCGAGGTCGATAAAAGCCCAAGAATGGCTGGTAACTTTTTCGCCAGACTACACATCTATCACTGATTAGTTCCAGCCGTTACCTTCCATGAAGAGTGAGAAGAAGTCGTTTTCTGCTCATTCAGCTGGGATTGGTATGCGTGATAGGTAATCGGATCTACCACGTTTCAGATTGGTGTAGGTGGCATTTTACGTTCTGTTGCCAACGAGCAGGTTTCTTCAGATAAAACCATAACTCAGGCTTTCAATGATCTGGAATCGCTGATGTCCTATGCAAAAGAAATGGTATCTTATTTGCATCGGGATCGAAGCGTTTCGAATTTTGATAGGTTGAATTAGCGGAAAAGTTCACCCTGCGAACGTCTCCTGTTGATGACGATCAATCAGAATTCAGGGATATCTTGCATCAGATGGGCATTGCAAGTATTTGCGCTTCCTGAAGGTTTTCTATAGATTTGTCTAAAATATTCATAGATCCGGTTACAAAAGAGAATGCTGGCTCACATTATCATGTACAATTAGCACGTCAGCTAGCGGATTTCCTAACCGGCGTTTTTCGTCAATCCGGTGGCGTTCTAATGCTCATTGACGTGTATTGTATGTTCAATCGAGCTCGAGGAACACAGCTTGTTTCTCCTGATGATCTTTTTACAGCGTCAGTGCTGTTGATTCCCAACTGACTTAATACTGATGATGGTTTAGCTGCAAGATGATTTCAGATCTAAATCTGGGAATGTCCCTTCGTCGTTTCGATTCGGGTGTTCTTGCTGTGCAAAGTTCTGAGCATGATGATACAACGATGGCGAATAATATTTTAAAGATTATTGAACAAAACGGACCAGTAACAGAACTAGAGGTCTCGAAATTACTGAACATTTCGATACATCTTGCCAAAGAACACCTTCTCACTGCTGAACGTAATGAGTTTCTTTGCAGAGATTCTATCCTTGAGGCAACAAAATTTTACAAAAATATATTCAAAGAATTTTGAACAAAACAATTCGTCTACATTAGGCATTGATAACAGTGACCTTTCAACTGTCGAATGTTACAATATTCATGGTGCAAGTCCAGGAAGATAATCAGTTTCGAGTTGTCATTCGATTTTCTCTTGTATTTTGAATGACAGCAATTCACAACATTTCCTATTGTTCACCGCTTTACTATCCTCGATCACAATGCTGGGATGCAATTGTTCAGTGCCCAAAATTGCGCAGTGCCGGTGTCAAAATCTGCGCGACAGAGGTTAAAAGGCGACCTAGAGATATCGTACATTTTTACAAACGTTTTGGCTGGGTTGGGTTCAACTCCGTGCCAGTTCACAATCCAAAAATGTCCTCCATGCAGGGCGGCGGCGGCGATAGAGAAGGATCGCCGCCAACGGATCCGCCTGCGTCACAGCCGCCGCCGACAAATGTGCAAAATATGCAGCAGGCGCCTTCACCGCATCCCC
Source organism: Polymyxa betae (assembly GCA_003693705.1). NCBI lineage: Eukaryota > Endomyxa > Phytomyxea > Plasmodiophorida > Plasmodiophoridae > Polymyxa > Polymyxa betae. The sequence goes on from RBZT01000339.1 coordinate 70,503, forward strand.
AGCGCATGTTCGCGCCTCTGCCTCCATTGTCGTTCAATGCAATGATGGCCGCACGAGGACGTGCATCCACAATACCGAGACAGCCGCATTACGAGCAAGCTGGCAGGACACCTGTTTTTCCGCCTCGTCGGCTGTTTCCACCTCCATTTTTAGTGCCGCCGCCGTTAAGACGAGGGAGATTGCCGCTCCCGCCGCTTAATTTGTTTCGAGGACATATTCCTCCAGGACGGGGCGGGATGGTGCCGAATAGGCCGATGCAGGATATGGCAAAGCGAACTTTACCGACCCCTGCTTCGGAGGCTGGGTCGTCGCAACCTCCTGTTGTGCAGCAGGCGCCATCGCCCACCCTGCAGTCGCCGACGCCAGGCTCGGCTCCAAACCAGCCACAGCCGGCACCGCCGATAACGAATCAGGCACAACAGCAGCCATCACAGCCACTGCAGATGCCATCAGCCCAGCAGCCCACTCAGTCCCCATCACCCCAACCTCAGCCCCAACAGCAGGTCCATCAGGCCATGCCTCAGCAGGCACCTCAAACTTCATCTCGGTCTGCCAGCAGTCCGACGCCGCCGGCCACGGCTAACATCCCTGTGCCGGTCGCCAAAATTTCCAACTTCCTACCTTCGCAATCCCCCACGCCTATCGCCAGCGAATCTACGAATCCTCCAGCGCTGCCGACCGGCCCGCCCATAGTAGTGGAAATGCCAAAGGTTAAGGATGCTCTGGGATACCTTGAGAAGGTCAAAAAGAAATTCTTCGATCGCCCGAGTGTCTATAATCAATTCCTGGAGATTATGAAAGAATTTAAAGCGCAGACGATTAATACTGAAGGCGTTATTAAACGTGTTACAACGCTATTTCAGGGTCATCGGGAGCTGATTCTTGGATTTAATCAATTTTTGCCACCTGGTTATAAGATCACAGATCCGACTATGCCACCTGCAGAACCGGCACCAAAACCCACTGTCGAATTCAATCACGCTGTCAAATATGTGGCTAAAATCAAAGTAAGTTCCGTTTTTCACGCTTAGATTTAAAATCAATTTTGGCGCTCAGCAACGCTTCGAAAACCGCCCCGAAGTTTACGAAGATTTTCTCGAGATCCTGCACGCTTATCAAGAAAAACGTGCAACAGATCATGCCATCGAGCAAGTGAAAGGGCAAGTTCAGAATCTATTCAGAGGTCATCCGGATCTGCTAGATGACTTCAACTATTTCCTGCCTCCGGAGGCTGGCGGCTCAATGCCTTCGGCTTCTAAACAGCCCAAAAAGAAGAAGCAGAAAAAGGAGGACAGCGCTGTCCCGACAACGGCTGCAACAGCGGCACCTGCCAAGCGATTGGATCAGATCACCGCCACAACGGCCACTCCTCTGCGTGTTGGTCTGCCGCTGGGTCAGACGACGCCTCCAGCCACAACTCCCAGTGCCGTTCGTCGTATTTCTGGAAATGTTGGGGCGCTGATTCCTCCAGGGCCATATGCGACTGTTTCATATCCGCCCGATTCCAAAAAGGAAATGCAGCTATTCGAAAAAATCAAGGTCCCGAGGTTCGTCCTTTTTGTTTTTTTTACTGATGAGCATTTAGATGGCGGTTCCTCGTTCGCTTTATGTTCAGCTGATGCGGGTTCTAAACCTGTTCGCATGCAATATTATAACCCGAGCAGAACTGATTTCATTGGTTGACGACCTGTTCCTCAAAAACCCTAAATACGCCGAATTCTCGACGAAATTCAAGGAAGTTCTCGGCTATAACGAATGGGAGGAGAACCAATTAATGACTCATATGCGATCCAATTTCTACGCCTTCGTTTCTTCTGTCGATTTCACCACCTGCAAACAGGTTCTCTCTTCTTAGTATGAGCAGTCTGATTCTTACAATTGCTAGGTTACGCCGTCATATCGGGAACTTCCTTCTGAGATTCCTTGCCCGCCATGCTCTGGTCGTACGATACTGGGTGATTCAGTTCTAAACGATACCTGCATATCAATTCCAACAGGAACCGAAGATCAGGTTGGCATCTTGCCTGGCTCCTGCTTGTGAAATTTTAATGCCGCATTCAGAGCTTTAAATCTTCTCGAAAGAATCAGTATGAAGAGGCGCTATTTAAGGTTGAAGACGAGCGTTATGAAATCGATATGATGATCGAAAACAACGCTGCCGCTATTCGAGTTCTTCAGGTGCGCTGCTATCAGGCCATTCGTTCCTTAGCTGATCTGGATATACAGCCTTTGAATGACCGAATCAGCACCTTGACATCGGAACAGGCCGCCGCTTTTAAACTCGATAACTCTGTGGATATTCTGCATATTAGAGCCATGGCAAGGATCTACGGCGATGCCTGGTAATTCAATTTTTTTTTAACCATTTGATTTTTTAATCTATTATCAGGTATGATATTGTCAGGCTTCTAAAACAGATTCCTGCAACTGCCATTCCTATAATCTTACGACGCCTGAAGCAAAAGGATGCAGAGTGGAGGCGAGCCAGAGAGAATATGAAAAAAACGTGGCAAGAAATTGTCAAAGTATTTCATCTCTGCTTAAGTTGGCATAACTTGCTGATAGTGCTGCTAGGCAAACTTCCACAGATCGCTTGATCATAGGAGTTTTACTTTCAAATCAGAGGAAAAAAAGAGGCTTTCGTCCAAACATATTATCTCTGAGTTGAAGGAAGCGCACGAAAAGGCCTTTGATCTCTCCGATGAGGTTTCGAATTTTGACTCAGCTGCGTTTTTGCTTCAATAACAGCATGTGTAGGAACTGTCACCTTCCTCAAAACCAACTCGCTCATTGTACACATACTGTATGAATTTCTGTCTGGACGACAAGTTCACTCATAGCGAAATCTTCGATCTCGTGAAAGCTTCTATTGGCCATGTATTACCTGTCATTCTTTTGACAGAGCCATCTAATGTGTGCTCATAGCTATCTAACGATGATCGCACATCGTTCCTGCAGTTCTGGACTGGATTTGTCCACCATTTCTTAAACATCATCTCGGACTCCCACCTCATTGTCGATGCCAAGGTATTTTTTTCAGTTTCTGATTCCCGGATTGAGTCGAACTACTGTATCAGATGAATACGCGTCCTGTCCGGATATCTATGGATTCATGGGGACTAGAAGAAATGATTTCTCCAATGCGTCGCCATACTCGTGAATCAAACCTCTTTTTTGGAAGCATGCCTTTCTACGTATTTTTCCGTCTTTATCAGGTTCTGTCTGGAATTTCAAACGGTTATGATGATTTATTCCAACATTTAGCTATTATACTCTCGTTGGAAAACCTGCTACGAGCTTGCTTTCGCTAAACCAAACGGTGAAGAAAAATACAGTATGTGTTGCATCCAGTTTTGTGGATTATTTCTCACTGGATATACTCAGGCCGGTTCAAAGAGTTGGTATATTCTGTCGTTGACGGAAAAACTGATCAGGTTTCTTATGAAGATAGTTTAAGAAAACTGATTGGGGCGAATTCCTACACCATGTTCACAGCAGAGAAAATTGTCTCCAACATCATCAAACTCACCCATTCTCTGATGTCAAATCAGCTTAGTCAGAAGCTGGTTAGTCTGTATGCTTATGAGCATGCGAGGGCGATCGATAAGAATACGAATCTGAAGGATCAGGATCCACTGGAGCGATCCGCTCTCCTTTCCAGAATGTATCTGATGAATTGCTGTTCCATTCTTGACGACGAAGACCATTGCGTTCAGATCGAATTCTTCAAGGTAATCGGGATGTTCACGCCCCTTTCAGTTCTCAGTTTCAAGTTTCAATAGGATACCTTTGAACTCGGTGTTGGCTATCTGGATAACCTGGTGAGCAGTGAATCCAGGCCTTCTGATCCATTATGGGAGCAGTATCTGGATCGCTACCTGAACTCAGCTTCTTCTTCGTCTCGTCCATTCCTTCGGCGCAACGTTCGTAATCAAGATGGATCAAGGACTGTGACAAGAAATGGTCTCGAGAGCAAGATTTGTCGGCGAACTTTCAAGGTTACCTGTCTTCTGGAGTCTTTCTCATTTTGTCTTAATTTTATTGTAGGCGTATTTCATTGAAGATACCGAGGATGTATTTTACCGGCAACAGCGTCCTCGCCGATGTAATTTGTCAAAGCGGCAAAGAAGGTCAATTGCGCTTCTAAATACTTTTCAATTATTGTTTATTCTATTTACAGATTCACGGAGTGGTGGCGTAAACAACCAGCATACTTAAACAAGTCATCGGATGCCTCTAATATATTCCGCGACGAACAACGACCCGATGGATCAGCCGGAACGGCGCAGCCGATGGATCTTTGTTGATTTCATCACCCTGTGCAGTTCTTTCATTAAAAATTCAGTTATTACATCTGTTGCAGACTCATATTCTGTAGTTTGTGAATACAAATAGATGGTCATTTCCAATATCAATCCAACCGATACCGACGACGTCGCTCCTTTACCTGATTGGTATCCTGTCTTTATGTAATGTTACATGCGATTAAGGAACGGTCACACACTGGCTACTTTAGCAGGAGCTGAATTTGTCGTTGGCGTGCTGATTCATGTCCATACAAGACTATGAGTTGAATGATCTTATTGGCAAAGGCTCTTATGGTGCCGTGTACAAAGCCAAACGAAAGTCTGATAGGTTGGATGTGGTCATTAAGCAAGTTGTTGGAACTGGAAAAAACCATGCTCGAGCGGAAGCTCGCGTCCTGGCCGATTTAGCTCATCCAACTATCGTCAAATACTACGACACATTTGAAGATCAGTCGGAGAAGATTTTGTACTTGGTGATGGAATATTGTGATGGAGGCGACCTATCTGGTCTGATTCATTCGTCGGCCAATGCCCAGGGCTTCAATCGCAGACGACCTGGACTGCCTGAAAGCACCGTCCTTGATTATTTGGCACAAATGGCTCTGGCATTACATTATCTACACTCCCAGAACTTGATGCATCGTGATCTGAAAAGCCCAAACGTTTTTCTTCAAGATGAATGTCGTCGGATCAAACTGGGCGATTTTGGCGTCTCGACGTTTTTGGAAACGTCTATGGATTTTGCAGAGACATGCATTGGGACGCCATTCTATATGAGTCCTGAGCTGTTCAACAACAATCCTTGTAATAATCATCATCGAAACTCTTTCTCTGCTTTGTAACCGCGGTTTGTGCAGATAACTTTAAGAGCGACATCTGGGCGCTTGGCTGCATTACTTACGAAATGCTAACCGGGAATCATGCTTTCCATTCGGAATCGCTATCAGCATTATCAGATCGGGTGGTGAAAGGGAATTACAACCTTCCACGGAAAGGCAGCCCAAACCTGTTGCAATTGCTCAAGCGGATGCTATCAGTAAATCCAAATAAGAGGCCCACAGCTGCTCATATACTCAAATCGCCTTTACTGAATCGGCCATTGGTATGTCTTCTGCTCTCAACAAACGTGATCCTGTTAATTGCTGATGCAGCGCTCTTTCCTGGATCGATACCTGTCGATCGCTTGCAGGATTCAGCAAAAGGACGAAATCGACAGCTTATTGAAGCAGATAACGGCCTTGGGATTGAACAGCTTGATTTGTGTGAATAAATGCTCATTGCAAGAGATATTGATATCTCAGCAAGAATCAAGAGACGATCCATTTGGAGAACCAAATGACGATGCTTTCATTGAGAACTTAGAGCCAAATGAATCCGATTACGAAGAGGTGCCGGCTTCAGAGAATCCATTCTCTGAAACAATGGTAATAAATCTGCTTCAATCCTCAATTGTGAGCTGAATGGTGATAGCCATCAGCGAACACAATAATCGATTGCATCTGGTCGTCAGTTCCACCATACGACGCTGTCAAATCATGTTCGAATGTAGTGCTGCCTGGAAATCTGTCCATACGAAGATCGATGCTTCAAAGGTCGTCATTGCTGGCTCTATCTCTCCTACCATCCTAACAAATTCTTAGGCAATGCAAGCAAATTCTGGGCGACGACAAATTCGAAAGGTGTTTCGCCCTGGTTGCCTCCGAGAAACCGTCGACATTCTTCTCTGCCGATCTCAATCGTCTGCTGGAAACTGAACTCGGTCCAGGATGGCTACAAGCATGCCATTTAGTCGAGCAGATATTGTGGATAGATGCAAATAAACCCTAAAACCCTAGCGCCAGTCAGTTTCCCCGCGCCGAACGCAGTGCTGCCTAAGTGCAGTAGCACCGCGTCGCGTAATGGAAAATGACGTCGACGAGGCGGCGCCCGCTTCTATGGTGAGACTTGTGCGCTGCCTAGTCGGTGAATTCTCCAGAACGTTTTCTGTAACCCCCACTGAGACAATGACGGAACCCTGTCCTATCTCACTGCTCGACTATCCACATTCGTCGTCATTTCGTTATCGCGCTCGTCTTGCAGGCATGGACCCTGGTGAGCAACCCACGCCCCGAGCGCTATCGCCGCTGTCGTCTTCGACGTCGTCGTTGCTGTCGAGCGCGTCCTCGTCCGAGGAACCGTCGCCCCGGCAATGGGAATCGATCACGTATGGCCCTGTTAAAGCCTTCATTAAGGTTCGCCGGCTCTCTACTGAAGAGAAGCGCGCGCGCTGCCAACAAGCTGTATTTGTTTCCCCTGAAACCCGATCGGTTAATGTTCAGTCCCCTTCCGGAGTGGCTCAAACTGTATGGAATCTGCATATGTTCATCAAAAGGCTCACCTAATCGTGCCTTCTAGTTCAAAAGCTTTGATGCTGTCTTTGATGCTTCTGACGACCCATTTGACCCTGCTGATTTATATTCGCAAACAACAGCGCCTTTAGTACAAGAACTGTTTGACGATGCACCCTCTGTTGGATTGCTCGTTGCTTCAGGAGATAGGAATTCAGGAAAGTCTTGTACAATGCAAGGCGGTGGTCAAGACATCGGCATTTTCCGTCGCGTTCTTCTCGACGTATTCGAACGATCACAAGCCTCAGCAAGAAAACATCAGTCTATATCTATCGCATTGCTCGGCTATTACGATAATAAGGTAATTTTTATTGCAATTGGAAAGTTCAAAGCTTTATTGCACATCAGATATTCGATCTTCTGTCTCCTGGATCTGCTGGAAGCCCACAGAGGCTAATGAGAATTGGATCAATTTGTTCTCAAAGAATCCAGCATACGAAAGTCCAAAATGCCAAGAGCGCCATCACTATGCTAAAATCTGGTTTGCTGCATAGAAACAACGATCCATGCATGTCGTTCGGCCATCTTCTATTTTCTGTTCGCCTTGCAACTACACGCCGTGGTAAAACTACATACTCGCAGCTGGTGCTTTGCGATTTGTACTCGCCACGACAATCAAAGTGCAAAGAAGCTCTGAACTTTAACATGTCTTTGGTGAACTTAAATCAATGTATTGAGGCGAAGTTACATAATTATGTGAACCCCAGAGACAAGAAACCGGTCCCAATTCGTCAATCCAGGTTCACCCGTCTATTGCGCCCTAACCTTATTGGTTCTGGCACCACTGTCAAAATCCTGCATTTAGCTCCTTGTGTGGGAGACATTCATACCACATTGCAATCATTGACTTGCTCAACTTCCTCTTCCTCTAGCAATGTCATGCTTTTGCCAGGAAGTTTATCTGAATCGGAACTTACGAGTCCCATCTACTTGAAGTGCAAGGATTGCAAAGACATGCAATCCGCCTCATCTCCGATGTTGCCCGAGAACGTTATTACCTCAAGCCAAAACGGTGTTTTGCAGTCGACGACTCGCAAAATGCTACGCTTTCTAGAGCCCGACATAAACGATAATGGCGAACTTGAGCTCAAAGATATTGCTTCCGAAAACGGCATGCCTCCTTATGAGTCATCTGATTGCCTGAATCTTGCCCAGACATACCTTGAGGCTAAGGACCCAATTGCAAAGTCGCAGGTCTTAGATAAAGCAGCTTGCTTATGTGATCAAAGCTACGTTCGAGATCTTCTCAATGTCGTCGCAGACGAGATGGTAAATTTTGCTCCAACGTAATCATTTGAAAAAAGCCTTTTGAGATCAATGTATCAACTAACTCACATGCAGTGCGATTCTTCCTCCTTTTAAACATGACGACATACCGCACCCTGGAAGGTGGCTTCCGGTCCCTGTTTCTCAATGGGTTCCAGACAGGTATTTATGTCATGATCCTTACTGCCGCTCATTTAACATTGATAGGCATTCTGTTGTCTGTTTATACTGCCATAACAGATTTGGGTTCTTTAAAAGGCGTCACCATTGCAGGTAACTCCAACTAAACAGAAAAAAGCATTAGCAGCGCAGCCAACTGTCTTCTTAGGTCCTGCGGATTGGTATATTGCTATGAATGTTGCAAGCCCTTTCCAGTACCGTGGTCTGTGAATCCAGAGCGAGTTTGCAGATTTTGTATTGACGCAAGAAGCCGTATTGGGACATTTATTTTCTCGCATAGATAACCAGCTAAATATTGTGATTGTTATAAAGAATGCATTGTTATTACTAAAGATATAGACTCCCGGCAAATGGAATCCCTCGGTGAATGGAACGGCGGGCTTGTTCAAATTGGGCTTGAAGGGTTTCATTTCCAATCGAATGCGCTCCTTCAGCTAATTGTAACAAAACCTATTATTATCTCAGCTTGCAAGAACTGGAATCTGAATGAAAGATACCTCTTGCAATCTTCGTAAATTCCGAATAATGGACCCTTCAAAGACAGTTTTGTACTTCCCACAAAGCTCTGAGAAACTGGTGCCACGGCACCAATCTAACACAATGGCGGCCATTGTTCCAGAAAATTGGTTAACATAATCTTCAACCTACAAAGCAGATATCAACAGGTTCGGCTAGGAAGACTTCGGATAAACGTTTCTTTACATTAACTGGCATGTCGCATTCGGCAGTCAACTCAGCGACGTTGCGAGCTGTCGATTTTAATGATGCTGAGTCCTGACTTAGCACGCGCAAGACTGTAAAACGAATTTCCTTACCAAATTGATTCTCAATCTCTTTCGGAACAGAGGGTCCTCGCTTCTCTTGATCCAGCTGTAGACAGCTGACTAAAGCAGCCGTTTGTGCTGGATCTAAATCTTGGAATATGCCATCGACCTAAAATGAGCATAAGGCTACATAGAGAACGCAAAGAAACTGATCACATACAATCAACTCGGTGGAGACAATTTCGTCAAGCGAATCGATTTCACAAGCAATCCGTCCTTTCTGAAGTACAAGACCTTGACTGTCAACATACAGAAGTTTTCTAAGCAGCCTTAGACGATTCTTCAATTCAATTTTGAACAGATTCAGACTGTTGTTTAAAACACCATCGTTCAGGTCTATTCAACTTTGAACAGAAAGCTGTGAGTCCTCAAGGAAGTTACCGTTGATTTCAGATTGTAACCGAAGATAGTTCTCAAATAAAGCCATTTCGAATTCTTCCGGCATGGGAAGCGAAGTTAGAATCGAGACCGCATTATCAATATTCTTTGAACAATCAGTATCTCAGCACTACCATAATGCTTATTAACCTTCTGATGCTTTAAGTATTCAATTTCCTTGTCAGAAGGCATGTGCATGTTATTAACAGGGTCTAAGTCAATAGCACATCCGGAAGAAATAACTTCTTTCATTCTTTTCATAAGTGTTTTCCTGACAGCAGCAGGGACCAAATCATCAGGGACGAACATCTACAAATCACGAATTAAAGTTAAGCACTTTCCATGTCAAAACAGACTCTGGCCGAAGATATCTTTTTAACAGCATCAAAGTGAAATCTGACAACATGAGCTTCACTGGAACTCGACGGTTGGACATCGCAACCGTCCTCATCAGTTATGCGGCAATTGACGAGAACGTCAACACAGTATTTAGAAGGTGCAAACAGCTTCTGAGATCCCATTACAATCCCTAATGAAAAATTAATATGCTGACAGGGAATTGCAATACAGCACAGCACCCCATCCAAAATCGCGGTCATCGTCGGTTTTCTGATCGCTCTAGCAGCAACGTCAAAATTGGATTTCTCTTGGTGAAATGCCATACTTTACTGCCGATGTAGACAACACGACCCGGCTGGATAAACCGGAGCGAAATCTCGGGATTATGAATATATTGCTCAACAGCCTGACGACTTTCCTCGATCGCCTTTTTAAACCGGCAATACTTGTCGATGCTATCAAATCGATTCGGATCTCTGATACAAAAAATTAGAATGCTTGAGTGTCAGAAAATCAATAACAACTTTTCCGTTAATTTCTTCTTGATTTGTTCAACTTCTTGAGAAAGATGATCGATGTTGGATACAGATTGGTTTTGCTGTATTCCATCAAGATAGACAAGAAAACTATTGGAGCCATTCAAAACCAAATGGTGGCTTTAGAATTCGACGACCTATTTCTTAACAGCAGTTCAGGGTTGTGCAACTCCGATCGCGACATGTTTAGAATTGAGTTGTACGTTAATCGAAATTGCGAGATCTGAAACAAATCGATCAGTAACGGGCTTAAATGGACGAATCATTTTTCCATTACCAGTGGATCAGTGTGGATATCGACGAGAGATTCTATTGCTTCTTTCTTTTGATCTTGGTCTATCATCATAATTGACAACCCGAATGGATCTTTGCCTCTTCTTCCAGCTCGTCCTGTTAACCCGGTATCAGAAAAAAACGAGGGGTACAAGAAAGGCTACCGCTCATCTGAATATATTCGCTTGAAGTGATAGAACGTCGATTCTCGCCATCGAACTTATCAAGAGCGGTGAATATAACAGTTTTGGCAGGCATATTTACTCCTATTGCTCATATGAGACGTTTTCTGTTTTGGTAAAAAGTTCCGACCTAAAGCAAACGTTTCCGTTGCACACAAAACCTTCACCAGCGACTCCTAGTGGGAGACCAGATCAACAGTGTCCTTAACAATTACAAATCAGTACCTGAAACAGTAATTCCACGATTTCCTTTAAAATCGGTAGCATTCCACCATGATGCACCCCAATTCCTGATCAACGTAAATCAAATATATATTCATACTCGCAAGCAAGCACAAGAGACCAAGTTTTAGCAAAGGAAGCAGATTTAAAGCTTGAGGAAGCTGAGCACTCAGTTAACGGAAAGAATCAGCAGATGGCATTGTTACATTTCGGTCCTCTTCTGATAAAGATTCAAGTGCGTTATCGAACACAGTTTGGACCAAGTTTTGTTCTTCAGGCGTGTTCATACACAGATTGCCCAGCTTCATAGCATTGGATTCACATTCCCGCCGGCTGAAACTAAACAAAATGGCGGGATGGTAATTCTGCTGGACAAGCATGAAAAGCAGACGTTGGATTCCACTGGAGCTCAATATGAGCTCTACGAGAATGTTAAAATCTTTCAACTCACTTGTTTTTGGCTCGTTCTTTGACAGCAGCTGCCCTCGTGATCGCCATATCGAAGTTCTTCTCATTAAATTTTGTGCTGGGATCGGAAACGAGATAGATCCCTTCACCTTCGCCTTTGACGAAGACGTAATGGTGCAAAGGGATCGGCCGTTTCTAACCTAATCAGACGAACATACAGTGCAATAAAGAAGCCTACCAAGGTCTGCACCACCTCACAACGAGCTCCTCGGATTTTCGAAACCCAATCTGCAAACTGATCGGCCTGCAAATCAGTCAGAAAAGGAGCTGGCAGCAATGCTCAAGAGCGCAAACACATACATTCGATAGCGTCGCCGATAAAAACACTAACTTAATCGTTTTCGGGCACATGATGATGGTTTCCTCCCAAACGACGCCTATAATGATTCTGATAGCAAGGACAGGTCGTCGCTTGTAATTCAAGAAATGCTACCTCGTTCACGATCTCTCATGTAGCTGAAAAGTGGCATATCCGTTAATAACACACGATCACGGAATGAGCAATGGCAAATCCCTACTGGATCTCATCGAACACAATCCATTCGACTTCCTCCATTTCAAAAGCGCCTCTGTCTGACAGACTTTTCAGTACCAGCAAGCGTTGGTTAGGCGAATGGTACAGAGCATATTCCGCAGAATCTCGGTCGTCATGACAAGGCAAGAAGCTTCCGGGTTCAATGACAAATCGCCGGTTTTCAACCCGACCTGGCCTTCCCCAAATTCCTGCTGCAATTCCCGGAATCTAACATCATGTTGGGAGCGAATTCAAGGGCACGACGACGTCTACTTTTGGTTTGATAAAGCTTTGATAGGAGATGTATAAACCACCCTTCGTTGATCTCGAAGCGCAGAGGCGATCGCGTATCTGTAGACCATCCATCAACAAACCAATTCATGGTCGCAGAACGAGGCGTACTCAGCCACTGAAGTCTTTCCTGCAGCCGCTAAGAAACCCATTCAGTATCAATAGAACAAATGTGAATCCTGGTCATACTATGAGCGGCGACCATCAGGGATTGGCCGGCATCGATCAAGCTGATCGCCTGCTTCTGCCAGTCATCAAGCTCGAAAGGGAACTCTTTGGCTGGAGGCCTAGGTTCAGACGCCGACGTCGTCCCATTCGGCTGCACCTCCATTCTCTCCATGACAGACGACAATGAAGAATGACCTCTATGGGGACGCATACACCGTCTATCAGCTCACGATCACGCGATATCGACCCCATCGCCCCATCATAGTTAGACTTTGGGCCCATTCTAACTAACTTAGATTATCGTCCAATCAACACTACATTCGATCACTATTTTTCACTCGGTATTCGGGATTTTGCCAAACGCGCTTGCTTATCTCATGAGCCGTCGCACGTTCTGTATTGATAACATGACATCGCCGTTGAGAAAGTCCATCTACTTTTGAGGGGTTGGCAGCCGTGGTCTGCAGTTAAAACACATCTCATAGAATATTGATTGAACATTGATACATGTTTGCGAATGTGTTTGATGAGATAATTGCAGATGAAAGTCATGCCGTTATCCTGCCGGGTATTCCGCCATAGTGGTGAGCTGATTTTGAAGAACTCTGTTTTTAATTCAGAAGTGTTATTTTCTTTAGGTCGCGATCCATGCCATAAAGGTTGCGATGAGATCATTGTCAAGGAATAGTCATGACGGGGCTACTCAGACCTCGTTAGCCGCTCGTCGTCTATATCGGGATCTACATAACGGAGATTGGGGAAGTCCAGCATATTAAACCAGCCTCCAGGACCATTTGTTTCTTGGTAACAGCGGCGGTTGAGTTGGTGCCGGGTTTGTTGCAACATGTGCTTCGTAAGGGCATGAATTTTAATGCCTTGCAATTTTGTCGCTGTCGGACGCCGTTGATACCGCTCCAATAATGGGGATTGCGGAAATTTCAACGAATCAAGCCGGCTTCCATGATAGCCTGTCTCTATGATGTCTATACAGCTTTGTCGTTGATCTGGATACAATCAGCTGGTGGCCACACTTAGATAAATAATCTGATTTTTCACTAGCGAATATGTTCCCGCAGAGCAGGAACTGGCCTGGAATACATTCTGCAGCTGAATGTTTATCGCATTCGAAGATCATGTTTGGATCGGGCGTCGGCATTGTGAGGCAGTCTACGAGTCAGAACTAGGTGTTGCCGCCACCACAGCGCTGTTAGAAAGCCCGACACGATGATTAGAGATAAGAAGATGTAAGTCAAAACGTGTGTTAATCAAACTGAGCTGATTTCAAGTTCGGTTGCATTAACTAGAAGGGTCGGACGCGTTGACGTTTATCCATGCCGGTGTAATCCAGATCGTATTCGAATTCCGTAAAGTTTATTCACAATATAAAGAATGTAAAGATGGAGCAGAGCAATTCGATAAATAAAACCGTTTGTGAAAGGACACGATAGCTTTATTTTTAAAGCGAAACTGTATGTTGCGGTTTAAGCATCAACTCAATATGGTTCGCACGTCAATAGGCAAAGTTGGTCTGTAATCCTTCTAGAGTGCTTCGTCAGTTAGCAGTTAGTTTTAGTCAGATTATCGCCTGATTCTGGATTCGTAGATTGCCTGAGTCATGCATGCAGAAGCGATATGTTGTGTGTAATCTGCGCGACGGATTTAATCTCCATCTGATCAAGGAAGGACTGAGAAGGCGTCTCCGATGTCGAATGCTCCACAGGCAAGCTTCGTCTCGTCTCGGCCTGGCCCTATTCTGATCGCTGCCCAAATAGATTGTCAATCCAAAACCGTTCCTTCAGGATCTGACCGGGAAGCCGGTCGCCGTCAAGCTGAAATGGGGCATGGAATATCGCGGGTTCTTGGTCTCGGTCGACGCCTACATGAACTTGCAGTTAGCAAGCACTGAAGAATGGATCGATTCGAAGTTCGCTGAGAATCTTGGTGAAGTTCTTGTTAGGTAAGTCTTAAACTTCCACGGTTTTCCAAGGGGCCTTTCCAAATGCTACGAATCAGGTGCAATAATGTCTTATATATTCGAGGCGTTCCTGAAGATGTCGACGAGGTCGACGCCGACCACGGTAACCAGATGGACCGAGATGAATAATTCTCATACAACAAATTTGTTGTCATCAGCACTTCTGAGTATCTCATTGACGACTTCCACATTGCTAAAATACAACTCTCTCTACCAAAGTAATGTTTTGAGGAGACTGTTGGTAGTAATTTGCGCAGCCTGTGATGGTTTCATCGATTTTCAAATGACGTTCCGAGTTCTGCTTTATGCTTCTGTTATAATGGCATGCGCCTGAATCTGTGCTTATGGAGTCTTTGCGAAAAATGTCATCTGCTCACACTACAGCCGAGCCGAATCCAACGCTCTGTGTTGAGGCTCCCGAACCAGATGCTCCGAACTCTTCCCTTTCAGAGTCACCACATAATCCAGTAGCAGGTTCTGTACTAAATCCAGAACAGTCGTCTTTAGATTTAGACCAAAAACCGCATTCTTCTGCAGCCAGTTTACTAGAGACACCAGAGCCTAATTTGGGGTCGCAACCTGAGCATTCCGAAGACCGGTCTTCAGTCGGTCGGTTTACGCCAAATGAAAAAGCGACTACGAACTGTGTAGGTGATCAGGCGTCCCCAATTAAGGGAGCAGATCAAGAATGCAGGGAGCTAATGGAAAAATTTGAACGATTAACCGAACTGATGAGTAGGCAGAAGATCCTGTTAGCGGATCTCGCTCTGGACGATATCGAACAGCGGATATCGAAATTAGATCCGGAACAATTGTCATCAGACGTAATCTGTCAATTGATCGAATTAGGAATCGTTCATTAAAGTTGTCAGGTGGAAGAAGCGATTGGCAAATTTCGATCCAATGACGCCATGAAGGCAATCAGAAGTGATGCCCAGAAGGTTCGCAAGATGATCAGAGAGGCCCAGACCAAAGATCCAAATTGGATTCTGTCGAGTGAAGATAATGTCAGTGTGATGAAGATCACGTCTATGCATCTGACGATTACATAGAGCCGTCGTATGAAGTCCTTCCATCGAGTAAACAATGACAGTAGCATCATCTGCTTCAAAGTCGAAGCTCGTTCCATTCAATGCAATGTGTTCAACTTATTGGCGCTTTTTATTGAGGTCGATCTGCTACCTGCAATCCTCTCTACTCCATTAGCCTCGCTAGACATCGACCCGTTGCTGATGCTCAAGTTTCGGAAGCTGATGCATATCGTTTGTACTCCTATTTGGCCATTCTCTGCTCGCGATATTACCTTGGACATGTCGGGATTCGACGTCTTGGACCAAAAATGTGTCGTTCTTTGTGGAGAGTCGTTCGAGAAGGCTGATGATGTCGGAATTTCCGCCCCTGAGGTGTCATCATTGATTGTGTCGGCACGATGTTTCTAAAGCTATTTTAGAGCCCCTCTAAATCGACACGAATCTCTGCTCAGTTATCAGGTGTGATCCTGAGGCCGCTGGGTGAGAACTTGACAAGCATGGTTGTAATCGCTGCTCTCGACGTAAAGCTTGGAGCTATCCCACCTGCTCTTGTTCAATTCATTACCAAGAGATTGACCTTGCCGATATTCCAGGCATGTTCTTTCTTGTTCGATTCAGCAATTACTGATTGGTTGCAGATGTTCACTCGTCATGCCGAGAAATTGTCCGAGAGTCAGATCCACCAAGAACGATTATCTGAAGACCGATTCGGTGTCTACGAGACGATCAGAAATGCCTTAAGTGACTATGATTACGAGCAAAGTCGAATTGCCGAAGGAGAGGCAAGCTCGCAGTTGGAGGATGTCGAGTCTTCTAAAATCAGTTTTTCTCATCCAAGCAATCACTTGGCCACAATCTGACCAGCGATTCAATAGCAAGCGGCAAGGTTCCATCTTCCTTTTGCTAAATAAAACAAGCTACTAATGTATAAATTGATATTCATGACAACCTAATTATATAATCTGCCTTTCTAACCATAGCCTCCACCTGGCAAGGAAAGCTTCTGCAGCGTTTTTAGTCGGATCTGTGCCAGGCATGGTTTCGTTCATTAATTTGCAGCACCACCTCAGAGTGCCTTTCTCATCGAGCAACCATAGAATAAACCAGCTTTACCATGCCTTCTAGGAAAGGCCCGGGCGGGCTCGTCGGAAACGAGAAGCACTATGACGGGGAACCATCATTGGCCAAAGACAACCCCGTCATGCAATTCTGACTTCCACACGCAATCAGCCGAGAATGAGAATGCTTAGATTAGGCGAATACAGTAATGGTGTTTCATATAGTGGATCCTTCTACCAGCGTCACTAAACGCAACAGTACTATACTATAATAGTCAGTACCGATCGATTAGAGGAACCCGTTCTGGGCCCTGTTTTGCCAATATCTCCGTCAGCCCTTATCTATGAATGGAAGTAATCCAACAGTTTGCTGAGAATGAGACGTATCTCTATGCATTGCGGCAGCAATTTCAGGTTCAGGTCCCGCTCTCCATTCCCGATGTGCCCAAAGTGGAATTGGCGCCAGCACGGGTGACGGAAACGCTGGAGGCGGTGCTTCGCGAGCCGCTTGGTGTGATTTTTTTCAATCGTTATTTGCGCTCGACGAAGACCATTGAGCAGGCGCTGTTCTTGGGCGAAGTCATGCAGTTTGAGGAATTACCGAAGGGGAGCTTCCGCAAACGGGTCGCCAAGAAAATCGTACAGAAATATTTGCTGTCGAATTCGAGGATGGCACTATCAATACACGACGCAACGAGACAGCTGATAATCTCGAGAATGGCTCAGGACTCGGATGGTGAAAACATGTTCGCTTCCGCTAAGAGTTCAGTTCAACGAGACATTATGATTGATTCGTTTCCTGGGTTTCTGTTCAGCCAATATTACGCCAGGCTATTGGCATTCAGAGCCAAGGAGATGAGTGCTGTCTCCAGAAACGATTTTGAATTCATCCGAGTGTTGGGAAAAGGAGGATTCGGAAAAGTCTACGCTGCCCGTAAGCTTGATACTCGTCAAATGTACGCCTGCAAAGAAATGAGTAAAGAGAGAATCTTCGAGAGGAAACGCGAACGACTCTTACAGAATGAGGTAGGCTGGTGCCGTTTTGTCTACCGGGAGACTAAAATGGCATTGATCAGAGGCATTTTCTGACCCGAATCAGCCATCCTTTTATTGTTGGCCTACACTATGCTTTCCAGGATCCGATGAATCTGTACTTCGTCATGGATTTAGTTACCGGCGGCGAGCTTGAATATCACCTTCACAACCGTGGGCGATTCAATGCAAACTGGGTCCGGTTCTTTATTGCTGGCATCACGTTAGCTTTGGAATATCTGCATGGCCAACAAATCGTATATCGCGATTTGAAACTGGAAAACGTCCTTTTAGACAACGACGGTAAAATTCTGCTAACAATAAGCACAACCCAATACTGAGTCTTCCACAGGGTTTGTAATGCTTGCTGATCTGGGCTTATGCTCCGTTGTTCCAGAAGGTCAACAGCTTTATGAGCATTGTGGGACACGGTCTTTTATGGCTCCCGAGCAGTGCATGAGCGGATATCGCTTCGAAGTCGATTGGTGGGCATTAGGCGTCTGCACCTATAAACTCTTAACGAATAAGAACCCGTTCTCCAAAATCTGGAGAGAGCAGGAAAAACCCAAAGAAGGATTGGTGTCGTCGATTTTGACGAAATCCATTCGCCAGCTATCGCAATTAAAATCGTCGATCAGCCGCCGCGATGGGAAGAGCTCGCTGCGGTCGCCCGATGCTGGTGCAAATCCTGCTGACATCGGTCTGGCCGGTCTTGGGGCTGCTAACCCAGTCGGAGATACGCCCAACAGCCCTGGAAAGTCGCCTGCTGGTGCGGCTGATATGGAGAAGAAAAAACATATGGAGACGGTTCGGAGACGTAAAACGACTCTGCTTCGAAGCATGTTCGAGACAACAATCCGCGACCTTGCATGGCCTGATCACGTCGATGAAGGTGCCAAATCGTTCGTACTGGCAACGCTTCAATTGGATCCCAATCTTCGTCTGGGACACAACGGTGCTGCAGAAGTGAAAGCCCACGAATTCTTCAAAGGATTCGATTGGGGTCGTTTGCAGCGAAAGCATATGGTTCCACCGTTTGTTCCAAGCTCAGGATCCGTCAATGCTGAATACGTCGAAGCCGCCGATAATCTATCCAGCAAGAAAAGGTACCCGGTGTTCCCTGATTTCGACTACGTCGCCCGGCAGTCTTTCCAGCGCGAAATCGTGAATACTATGTACGATTTTGACGATCTCAGGCACTACAGAAAGCATCCGGCCCCGAAGAAACTGGTTTGATTCGTAGCTTAATACACAGAATTAACATATAACAACTATGATCTTGGGGAAGCTCACGTTGTTCTCTGTCGGACGACACATCTCTCTGGCGGTGCTTTTCATACTTTTCCTGTAAAAATTCCTTTCCTTCATTCGACCTTTAGCTACATACAAACGACCCCATCAGTCATCTTATATAGTAGTCAGCAAGTGAAAGATTTTATGCGTTGTGTCTTCATTAGTTATCTTTCTCTCAGATCAAATCATTACCTTCAAAATTTACCTATTGCCATGGTCGATAAGATTCACTTCGCTATTGACAGGGGAGGTCAGCTGATCTCTTATCCGATCAACGTCTGCCTGAATGATACCAGGGACGTTTACTGATATCTATGCGGAATGTCAAGGGCGCGATCCTCTCATTTTGAAGTTACTGACACAAAGCGGTGCTTATCCCGATGCGGCTCGTGAAGGCATTCGAAGAGCTTTAGAAACGTTTACAGGCAAGAACTTTCCCAAAGACAGGCCGCTAGACACTTCACATATTGGTGAATATCTGTCTGATTTAAATGCGATCTTCATTCAACATCAGGATCTGTTCGCATGGGAACAACTGTAGCAACAAATGCTTTATTGGAACGTAAAGGCGCTAGAATCGCTCTTTTAATCTCAAGCGGGCTTCGGGATTTGCTTCAGATCGGAGATCAATCTCGGCCGGACATCTTTCAGCTTAATATTGAGCATCCAAAGTTGCTCTACGAGAGAGTGGAAGAAATCGACGAGCGCCTTAGGTTGGTCCATCCAGAAGAGGTTATTTATCGCTCAGCGAAGACTCCATCACAAATCGTATGCGTAGGCCGTTGAAGGAAAGTACTATGCTACAGGGATCACAAAAGAAAAAATCGAGGTCTTACAAGCACCCGATCCTACCAAGATAAGAAAGCAACTACTGTCGTTAAAGCAGGCTGGCATTTCCAGTATAGCAGTTGTCCTGATGCATTCGTATACATTTCCTGCGCATGAGGCTTTGGTTGGAGAAATCGCCAATGTATTCTGTCTGTACTTAATTTCAAAGCATTGAGTGATACGATTAGGAGCTGGGTTTTGAAAATATCTCTCTTTCGTCTGATGTTCTTCCGATGGTTAAAATTGTCTCTCGAGGGTATACAGCCTGCGCTGACGCTTATCTAACACCATGCATTAATGAGTATGATGATGCAAATTCAGACAAGCATTTGGCACTGACCCGTTTTCAGATACGTGAAACACTTGTGTTCGGGATTCGACGATCATATCAATATCACATTAATGCAGTCGGATGGCGGATTAGCGAAATTGTCTGATTTTAAAGGCAGTAAGGCGATTCTGTCAGGACCAGCTGGCGGTGTCATCGGCTATTCCAGAACAGTAGGTGAAGTTTACAGCGACCAGAAAGGCATTCCTTTAATCGGATTCGATATGGGTGGAACATCCACCGATGTCTCCAGATTTCAACATCAACTTGGTAACGCTCAGGTCTATGCCATCAGCTGCTCAACCTTCTATTTAGAACACAAGTTTGAGAATCGGACAGCTGGCGTGACAATCTTTGCACCACAGCTGGATATCAACACTGTCGCGGCTGGAGGCGGAAGCTGTCTAAGTGTGGTATCCGGAATTCTTCATGTTGGTCCAGAATCGGCCGGAGCTGATCCAGGCCCTGCATGTTATGGCAAGGGAGGGCCTCTGACAATTACAGATTCGAATCTAATTCTGGGCCGCATCATTCCCGAGATCTTTCCTCATGTCTTTGGAAAAGGTTTTGTCGAATGAATCTGCGGCCGTGTGTTGCTGAATCGTTTTACAGATTCGAATGAGCCCCTCAGTGTTGATGCGGCTGTTGAACAGTTCAGTATTCTAATGCAGAAACACAGTGATGTATTTCATGGCATGTCAATGCAAGAAGTTGCATACGG
The DNA here is from genome assembly GCA_003693705.1 of Polymyxa betae. Lineage (NCBI taxonomy): Eukaryota > Endomyxa > Phytomyxea > Plasmodiophorida > Plasmodiophoridae > Polymyxa > Polymyxa betae. The sequence continues at coordinate 91,104 of RBZT01000339.1, forward strand.
GTTCATTCGTGTTGCCAATGAGACCATGTCACGTCCGATTCGTACCTTGACCGAAGCTCGGGGATATGACGCTTCGAAACATATCTTGTAACAGTGTGGCGTTGCAGAATAATGAAAGAATGGTAACCTGGCTTTTAGGGCTTGTTTTGGAGGAGCTGCAGGACAACATTGCTGCGCTATTGCAAGGGCGTTATCCATAAAGAAGATTTTTATTCATCGACACTCTGTAATCGCGCATGCTGCTTATCTCTTCCGGCATTAAAATGGTTTTGTTGATAGGCGGTTTTTTCAGCTTATGGAATTGCTCTGGCAAATGTCGTTTATGAGAAACTAGAGCCATGCGCTCGTCCTTTGCTTGATAACAAGTCCGATACTGATCCATACATCTCAGAACGTTTGAACGCTTTATCGAAAGAAGTCGAATCACATTTGAAAGAGAAAGGATGCTCACCGGATTGCATCGAAATCGAACATTATCTGAATTTACGATTTGAAGGAAGTAATCAATCTATGATGATTCGATCTGGTCAGCTCGGCTACCAGAAGCAATTCATTCAGGCTTATGAAAGAGAATACGGTTTCACATTACAGCGCAGGGTCACCGTCGACGACATTCGAGTTCGAGGAGTTGCAAAACGACAACGTGTTCGTCGCCAAGAAATTGAAAAGTGTACAGACAGTTCTCGTCCGAATCACCCTTTGGAAGGGGATTTTTCCACTAAGTGCTTTTTCGAAAAAGGCGATGAGGCCTTGAATGGAAATCAAATACTCGAGATTGAGACAGTGAGTTGACTGGCTCGTTCCTCTTGCCACAACTAAGCTGTTTAGCCCGTATATTTGTTGGGCAAGTTACTGGCCGGTCGGGAGATCATTGGGCCAGCTGTCATCGTGGATAAGAATTCTACTATTGTTGTGGAGGCACGATGCAGAGCTCTCATCACATCTTGGGGGGATGTCGAAATCCGCATTGATTCTCAGAAAGCTGCCGGTTTATCGGCAATTGCCTGTGATCCGATTTTGCTTTCCATTTTTCAACATCGTTTTATGGGAATTGCGGAACAAATGGGAGTTTCTTTGCAGAGAACATCCATCTCTACTAATATAAAAGAGAGGCTAGGTAATGCAATACTCAATTACTGTTCAGTATTTGAATTCGCTCTTAGATTACTCTTGTGCCATCTTTTGCCCTAGTGGAGGCTTAGTAGCCAATGCTCCCCATTTGTAAGTCTGTCCAAAGCTACAGTTTGTTGTTTAATCGTCGATGGTTCTAGGCCTGTTCATCTTGGTGCTATGCAATATGTTCGTCATTCTTAAACCGACTGCAAATCTCACCGATTTCTAGGCGGTTAAATACCAGTTAGAAACCGCTGCTGGTCGTTTGCGTCCTGGCGATGTGATCATGTCGAACCATCCAAAGTAAGATGCTTCGTCTTGATGTCAGATGGAATTGATGTTTGGCAGAGCTGGTGGGTCGCATTTGCCCGATATCACCCTCATTACGCCTGTGTATCTGGAACCTGATAAACAGCCAATATTCTTTCTGGCCAATCGAGGTCATCACAGTGATATTGGTGGAATCACGCCTGGGTCCATGCCGCCGTTCAGTAAAGTGTTGGATGAGGAAGGAGCAGCGATCAAATCGTTTAAAGTCGTCGAGAATAGCGTTTTCAAAGAAATCGAACTAGCAACCATATTGCAAGGATCTCGCAATTTGAGTGACTGCATCAGTGATATTAAAGCTCAGGTATTTTACAGGACTTCGATCATTCATATTTATGTTGTAGATTGCAGCAAATAACAAGGGCCGCATCTTGATTGAAAATCTTATTGCAGAATATGGGCTCGATGTGGTTCATGCTTATATGATTTTTATTCAGCAGAACGCCGAACAGGCCATAAGGCAGATGTTAATTTATTTGTCGTTGAAGCAAGGACTTCCTATCGTCGGTTCTGTATCCGCCACCGATTATATGGATGATGGAAGCCCAATCTGTTTGAAAATCACGATCGATCGAGAGTAATATTGGTTGTCCTCTTCGTAATATCGCCTGAGTTCAACCCCCTAGACAAAGCAGTGCTATTTTCGATTTCTCGGGAACGGGATCGCAAGTTTACGGCAACTGGTAATCGTTTTGTGGTACTTTACAGCTACTTAATGACAGCCAGGAACGCCCCCGAAGCGATTACCTACTCGGCAGTTATATACTGTCTTCGATGCTTAGTGAACAGGGATATCCCACTTAATCAAGGTTCCTCCTGTGCAATGCTATTATTATAGGGTTAACAAATGACCACAGGATGTTTACGTCCGGTTAATATCATTATTCCATCAGGATCTCTTCTAAGCCCAAGCGAGGAAGCCGCCGTTGTTGGCGGCAATGTTCTAACAAGCCAGCGCATCACGGATGTCATTTTGTTGGCATTTGGCTCCTGTGCTGCTTCTCAGGTAATGAATGGTTCTTCTTTGCACAGTCTCTAACGGTCTCAGGGGTGCATGAACAACCTAACATTCGGCGAAGAAGGGAAATTTGGCTATTATGAAACAATTGCTGGAGGTGATCTACCAGACCCGACTTTGTTTGTGATTAATTCAAAGCTGAGCTAGGTGCCGGTGCTGGCCCTAATTGGCATGGGCGTTCAGGAGTTCACACGCATATGACAAACACTCGTATCACCGATCCGTAATTCACTTGAGTGTCAAAGAACTTGATTATAAGTTGCTGTGAAGGGAGATTCTAGAGCGTACGTATCCTGTTCTTTTACGAAAATTCATGATTCGGCAAGGATCCGGAGGAGAGGGGCGGTTCAAAGTATGACAGTTTTCAATAATAATTCGTATAAGCATCTGACAGGATCCCACAGGGAGGTGATGGTGTTATTCGAGAAATTCAATTTCTCAGGCCCTTAATCGTGTCAATACTGTCGGAGAGGCGATCCTTTACACCATATGGATTGCATGGTGGTGGACCAGGTAAACGAGGTCAAAATGAGATTGTCCGAAATCGCGATGGTCGTACCATCCATCTGTCGTCAAAAGATTCCTACTTGACCGAACCAGGAGACGTGATTCGAATTCTAACTCCAGGTGGTGGCGGATTTGGATCGGAGGACGCAGATCCATTGAACTCATAGGAAATTAGTTTAGTTTCAAATATTTTATTTATTTTCAATAATTACCGAATCCCGAATATACTTTGCATAGAGAGAATGCAGGTCCGCAACTAATCTAAATCGATGCTGGGTGATGTTAATTAGATCTGGTCGTATCTTGTATGCTACTATGAGGGCTGCGTCGTCTTCCTGCAAAGCGGTCTTTGGATGCGATGGTGCCGTCAAGATCGCGATCATTGCTAAGCCCAATGCGACGGAGACGGCCCTCACGGAAATAGGCGATGCCGTTGGAATCCGTTTGGCAGCTCAACCAAAAGTACCAACGTGAAATGCTTTACTTGAAGAGAAATCGTTTATTGTAGGCATTAGGACGGGGAGGCCAATGCAGAATTAAGCCGATATTTCTCGAAATTGCTCAAAGTCGGCAAGCGCGACGTTTCGGTCGAAGCTGGACTCTTCTCCAGGAACAAAATTGTGCTTTGCAAGGGCGTTACTATTAGCCAAGTGATCGATGCGTTGCAAAAAGCATCTGAGTGATAATGTCTTGCTATTTGCTCGCTGCCACTGTTATTTACCTATGAATAAAGCTGCCGTGACTCTTGACAACTCGATAGAGGGATTTACAGATTTGAGAACAAAATGGAGCTCTTATAGCGTGCAGTTCCTCGCCAAACACAGTCCTGGTGGCGCTGTCTCTGCTACTGTGGTCTAATTCAAGGCTCCGCCCTCTGTTGAGTTTCGTCTATAAGGTAGTCGGTAGATCGATGAGGGTTCCTACGTTCGTCGCTTGCCGCCTTGGTCGCGGTGTAGGAAAACGTCTCAGAGCAGGATATGAACTTCTCCCTCCCACTTGTGCTCTCCTTGTACGCCATCCCAATCCTGAAATTGAGAATGGTGAAAAACTCGCGAGCGTATCGAATCAGAAGTGGCCCATGATGGACTCGTCAAGCCTGGTACGATGATTGTCATTCCTTCTGGACATGCGAATGTATCGAAGGACGCTGCCCAATGTTCGGGTATTGAAGGTTATCGTTGAAGTTGGAGTCGAGTTGCTGCCACAGTTGAGGACTGCCCTGATCGATATCGATGCCTTGGAAGATTCGTCATTTGTACGTCAAAGATGTTGAAGCTCTCGGAAGGCAACACGATTGGGTAGTCCCGGTCTGCGATTTCCTCTCCATGGTCGACGTAAATCAGATACACAATGCTAAAGCTGTACTTTCAGAATCCTCTTATGTAGATTGATTTCTTAGCATTTCGACGCTGTCAGATAGAATTTTCTTCTCGCCTGGCCAAGGTTTCGGCGCTCTCAACTGCAACGCTGCTTCTCATTCCTGCTATACCCGCAATAAGGCCAGAGGCATTGCTTTTTTAGACCTCCGAATTAACAAATATTATTGAGTCGTATGTTCCTATACGATGAATCAGTTAATCTGATTGCTATTTGGTTTCTAATTAATTCGTTGTTGCTACCTTATTGGCGTACCGTGTTAGCTATCATCATTAGTCATTACCTGCAGAATATCATGAAAAGGTTCTAAGCGTACAACTTGCGAGCAAAGTTCAAAGTTCTTGAAAAAATGTGCGTGAAATTTGCGAACAAAGTTTAAAGTTGCAAAATTGGCGCCAGTAAGAAAAGTGAAGGCGCATCCATCAAGTTTGGAATCTTCGTCTTCACAGAGTATCACCTTCGCCTAATGTCGGCCAATCCTGATGTAGTAGAAGATCGTGGCGAATCGCCTCCTGATCAGAATCAATTCCAAAATCCGGCTGAAGACGACATGATCCAACGGCGATGGAATCGGTTCATGCAGGTTCTGGATCGCTGCCTAGACCTGTCGTTCGACGAGAAATACGTCATGAAAGGGATTGCTGAATTAGACGATCCAGATCTCGTAAAAAACTGTATTAGTCAAATGTTGAAAATTATCCATTTCAACGTTAAGGTTGAGCGATTCAAGACCTGACGATTCGTCTCGTTAATGATTCTTTAGAGTGAAGTCATCGACATTGCTAATTATTGGAAATTACCATCGAAATTAAGGGCTATGGATCGCCTGGAAAATCGGCGTCCAATACAATCGAATGGCCGTCGAGTGTTAGTTGTCGTTTGTTAACAAAATACCAAAGCTGAACATTTTCGAAACAGGCTGGCTCCTTTAAAACAATCGATCAATGATATGGCAACAACAGCTGCCATCTCTGTCAAGAAGGACATCAATCGACGCCTCGCCCTGGAGCTGGAAGCAATCGAGGAGGAAAATCGCCAGCTCGCCCAGCAGCTGTCATCGTGCTATAACAACGGGCTATCTCTAGCCGATTTGCTTCAAAAAGCCTCTCAATGTTGAACAACCTGGCACTGAACAACAGCTGCCTGCTTCTTTGCTGCTCAACAATGGCCTACTTTTATAATCGATGCGGCCGTTGTTGTTTAAATATTACAATTTCAATAAAGCTATTCCAATTACATGAAATCTTTTCTGTAACAAAATCGATAGAGGAAATGGCGCGAATTTTTTTCCATTTTATTTTTGCTGCGGGAACCCTTCAAGGCTCGAAGGAGTTGCCGTCCTCAGGCTACAACTGACATCGATGGATATCAACACGCTGCTGCCCATCTTCAAATTGACAGAGCCGGTCGTGGCCAGCAAGGCCAATGAGTTTGTGCGGCAGTCTCGAATTCGGATTCGTTCGCTGGGCGAGGTTCGCTTTAATCTCACCGCCGAGCGCATTCTGAATTTTGAATCAGGCTGAAATCTGCAGAAATGTCGTTTGTGTCCATTTAGCTGCGCTTGCGTACGATTCGAACCTTTGCTGTTTTTGCATTTCGCTGACAGGCCCTCTGCACAGATGCAATAAGACCGGATTCCCAGAAGCTCTGGCTTTGAAGTATTCAGGCACAACCGAAAAGGTTTATCAAAAGACCTTTCAGGTAATGTATGTTGTCACACTGCTTTTTTTAGTCTAATCTGAGAAAAAGCTTCTTCGTAATACTCTTGGTGTAAGAGCGATTCGCCTTGAACAGCTTGCTGTTCAATTCGGCTGCATGTCTATTATATCATATGCTAATGACGTTTTAAACGCTTTTAAGTCAGGGTATCCCAATAATTCCTCCAAGACGATTCCCTTCTAACCGAGTTTAGACTGAATGCTACGAAGCCGAAAGAAAGCCCAACAGCAGCTGTTATGGCTGCGATTTTGTTATTGTGTGCCAAGCGTCGCAGAACATCACTTGATACTAAAGAGTTAGTGAGGAAATGCCAAATATCGTCAAGAGAGCTCAAACAGGTAGTTTGCTGTATTGATTTTAGCAGCATTCGTTCAATGTGGAAAAGGCTTGCTGTTTAGTCGAGCATTACTGCGATGAAGTATTGGGTGATGTGCCCAGTTCGCCTAAAAAGCCTCCCAGAAAGGGGCGATCTAAACGTTTTGATCCAGAACCAGAGCCAAATTCACAGGACGAGAATATTGACGAGGTATTATGATTGTCTTTTTCACGAAATCATTTTCTAACAAATTTCGTTGAAGACATGCAATGAATCTCCAAACGAAAATGCTCCTTTAACACGAAGCAAAAGGCGAAAGGCAGATCCATCTCCAGAACCGGAAGAATCTGGCAGCCGCACCGTCGATCCATCAATTTCATATTTATTCAGTGGTAATTTATTATAAACGTTATTTATCGGAATCTTCAGTTTTCGTTCTTTTCCGATGATGCAAATGGCAGGATTCATCGTGACCTTTGATCAGCCCAATTGACAAAAGAAACGCCTGGATGATAACAGGGCCGACGAATTTGAATCCTTTGGCTATCAGCTCCTTAGAAATAGCTTCAGAAATCGCCGATCGAACTGGAGGTTCGCCTTCGTATGTCAGAGGTCCTTCTGGAAGCCATCGTTGCAGAAATGACAAGAACGACTCGTTTTCACATAGCGATATGAACGATTTCGCATTGCCAATGGATGCCATGATTTTCTTCTTATTCCGAATAATGCCTGAATCGGTATGCAACAATTCCTGCACTTTGCCATCTGAATATTTCGCGATGCTTTCAACAGACCAACAATCGTAAGCTTTGCGATACGACTCTCTCTTCTAAAACAGCATTCAACAGGAATTCGAGAAGCTCATAATCAATGCTCTACTTTGAGAACTGTCGACCACGATAATCCAGCCTGAGATCCAGATAGAGTCAGCATCTCGAACAGGTACCGATTATCATCCGGAGCAGAGACCGGGCACCATTCATTGTCATGATAGGCGATCATGGCTTCCCTGTCTATTCCCGATAGGTTCGTCTTGCCTTAGAGCCATCTCATCATGGAAGCACCAAAGGTTTTGCTCGGCTTACCAAGCCATTGGCATCGAGGCTTTCCATCTGCAGGGCAGCTGGACTCGTCAGCCAGAAATTTATTTCGCCTTTTCATCTTGATCTTTGTAACGAGTTCGATGAGGACTGCGATAATAACCTGTCAGATTCGTTGTGGAATTCTAAACACTAAACCCTAATAGAACCTTCGCCTCAGACAATTTATAATGTTTTATAATAAGATATATCAGAGACAGTATTCTCAATAGACTGTTGCAGGATCCTGATGGCACGCTCGACAACGGGGACGAACCTCGCGCTTGCTAGCTTGATGCCTAGACAATGCCCTCCATAGATCCAGTTGATTTCTTCATAATGGCTGGCTTCTCTCAGTATCTCATGTAATTCCTGACTATCTATAGGCGGGACACAACGATCATTGCTTGCAGCTACGCTGATCGAGACCAGAGACGCTTCCTGACCAGACTCCTTTCTCCAGTTCGACATTTTCCGCAAATGTTTCTTTGAAAACAGCTCCAACAAATAAGCTTGCGCGTCTTGGTCGTTTGCACAGCCTAACTCGATTTCAGCCTGTGTCGACGTCCGAGTTTGATTCCATACCTAAAGATCTCGTAATGCTGGACCAATTAACATGGGACGATAGGGCACCATTGACGAAGGGCCGACCCGAGCCTGGGCCAATGCAAGGGACAACGGCGACCTGTCCTCCTGAGAGCAGAGCACTTCCAGCAGCCGATACAGCCCCGGCCGAGATCCCGGTCAAGCAGATTGCCGCTTCTGGGAATTCTGATCGGCACCAGTTTACAACCATGGCACCTTCGATAATCCCAACAACGGTCGCCTGGACGAAATCTGAAACCGTTCTGTAGAAATGGCGTTCTTGGCCGAGCGGGCGCCGCGTTCCATATCTAACAGAAATGCACTCAATAGACGTTTCGCAAAAGTCGGTTTTGACGAACAGAGGGTTCATGAGCAGAATAGACGCTATCCCAGACGATAACAGTTTCGAAGCGATGTGCTTTCTTCGGAATTCGAAGCTTTCGTCTGCGGTCATCTGGAAATGTACGACAACGGCTAACAGGATTTAATGACGTTCTTCAGATGAATCAGACGATCAATTACCGCGAACAGGTTGGTCTGAAGGGACGATTATCTGGAAATGGGCTTTCTTACATTCATCAGGGACGAATTCGGAGAATGGCGTGTCGAATGTTGCCTCTCTTACAGAATCGGAGTCCGGCGTCTGTTTCTCCCAGACCAAGTTCTCGATCTTTGGAAGCGGTTGATGCCCTAAACAAAGGCCCTTCATAACGCGTTCAGACTCTTCCAGGGCTTTGATATCGCCAATGCCATCGTTAAAAAATCGCCCTTTATCGAAAAATCGGACGACGCCGACGGCGATGTCGTCAAGAAACCCGAGAGCCCATCCGAGCCCAGGCGCTATCGCCTGACTCAGCCGATATCCAGTGCTAAGAAGCGATATGGTGAGCGCTTCAGAGCAGAAGACCGCCCTGAGATTCGGAGATTGCTTTTGATACAGAGGTCACGTCGGCAGTCGGGTCAAAATAACTGTCTGCAACGCGGGTCAAGATACCATACACCGGAAGAATATCTATGACCAGTATAGGATTTGATCAAAAAATCTTTGCTGGCAAAGGCAGAGATGACATCTTTCCCAATAAACCAGCGTCACTGCTGAACCGATTGGCAGCATTTGCTACCAGCTCGGCATAGATTCGTGCACTTTGGCGCATGTGAAAAAGACGAGCATTATGTGAGCTAAATAAATGCATCTGGCGACAGATTGCAATTAATATTCATGGGCCGTTGTCTTATCTCTAAAGAGTGATGTTTCTGACGAGGAAAACACCCCAGCCTGGTTGAAAAGAGTTTCACAAACGTTAACGATCGGTGTGAAGTTTCAGCTGGACGCAGCTGTACGAATCCTGCGTCTCGAAGGCATCATACTTTATCATGGCGATGATCTCGAACTTCACTGTAAACAAGCATCAAACAGCTGGGAAAGCACTCGAAGCAGTGACGCCCCGAACAAATTTTGTATGAATGGAGGTGATGAATGGATGGAGAGGCCGCAGCACGGCCATGTCTGGCAATTAGAAACAGGTGAGTGAGGTAACGAGGGTAGTGTCGTTTAAGGGGACAGAATAGGGTGCAGTCGTATTGGTCATTTGTTAAACATGCTGGTTGTGGTTGCATAAATCTCAGCCACCATGTCGACGCCGGACGGAAAGCTACAGCGGCCGTTACTGCGCCGCAAGCCTCGAAGCGAACGGCCCCAGAGCGGTGCCGTATTCACAATCCAGGGCTGGGCACGATACGCGACGAAGGAGCTACTTCGGACGTCGAATGCGGTCTTGTACATGTTTTTCGCTGCGTAATTTGCACCGACGTCGGTTAGGTTGATAACGTCTGCCATGCTGTGGTCGCCGGGAAACGATGCTACCGCTCGGGATCGATTTCCGCCGAAATTCGCGACCTAGCTCTAACCGTTGCGATTATTGAAAGATCGCTGTTTGCGTATGCTGATCGTATTCGATTGTTTGTGGCGACGTCCACCGAGCGCAGTCACTCTTCAGAAATCGCCAGCACGAATCGTTCTGTGGCCAGCAAAACCCATATACGAGATTTGAAAGATAGGCGCTCGATGGATACTTCGATTACCCCATTAAGCCCTTTGGGCACCCCCGATTCAGCTCATAGCAGTGCCACCGATCTTCAAAGCCTCCTTCAAGTTCAATCTGATGACTTGTCATCGCTTGCCGATAAGCGCGCTCCAAGCAATGTGAGTTTGGCATCATCGGCTTCGTCTCTGGCCTCAGATACAGAGCGATCGACCACAGAATATCGATCCGTTTCGCCGTCTCCCGAACCCATAGGACGGTCGAGGCCAGTAATTTTCAAGCATTATGGTGGGGTCGTATCACTTTTGGCCCTTTTCTTTAAAAATCTGACTTCGGTTCGCTCAATATTGCATACTCTTGTGCGTTGGAGTTCATTGGCATCTTTTATACGTCATTCTCGTGCACTCTGTATCGGTATGACTTCTGCAAGCTTCATCTCTTTGCTATTCGCCGAACTTAGCGTTCGCAATAATACTCGACTTCAAAGGCTTTTCAAAGCTAAAAGTTTGTTTCGGCTGCTGTCGGTGAGATATTGGATTGTGTTGCTGGTCGTCTGGCCCACTTTATCGCTTTTCGCTCTGCACCGACGTTTACGGTGGTTGAAGATCCGTCGCTTACGAGAGTTGCATCGAGAAATGTTGCTCATACTGCGTCTGTGGAGTACCTCGATGTCGGTACTCGAAGAAGAAAAAGTTACTCTACCGATCTCTCGCTGGATGGTTTGTTGTGTTGTTGTTTACATATCTCTGTCAGTATTGATTTAAATATATTTAGCTTGAGATGGTACCGCCTCCTGGAGCACCGTTCTCAATGATTAGCTCTCGACTGGCATTTTTCCATTACACCGTTAATGTTCTTCATGCGACTGCTTTTGTCTGGCATATGGTATCTTCCTGTCGTTGGTATGGTGTTCCTGTGGCTGTCGTTGCCGGTGCTTTCTTCATATTATCTCCCGGCACCGCCGATTCCGTTGCGAATGAACTGCTAACATCGCCAGATTTGAGAGCTATCAAAGCTGAATGGGCCCAAACTGATGCATGGTAATTTGACTGTTTCAGCCATTGCTCACTGACATTGTCTTAAGGCTTACCAAGCGGCTGTCGTCTATATCGCTACACTTGATAAACAGACCACAATGCTTCGATCGGTTTGTCGACTTTGATAGCCCAAGTGGCCATAAACACAATGTTCAGATCGTACTGAACCGGCCCGGGACCATTATCGGCGACGTAATGCATCATCAGGTCTCCAATTAGTTACTAATTTTCTGAAGATGGCTGTAAACAAGTCCATGTTTGGTACTGATTTGCCGCCAGTCGCTCTTGTCATCCGGGCCGGCTCGTGGATTTGTGACGTTATTGCTGCTGATATCGGTTATATGGCGAAATGGGCACATGTCACTGGGGTTCCTATCGTCAGCGTCAGTTTTAATTTACAGAACGACCACACATATCCGGAAGCCGTCGCGGAATCATTTGCTTTGTTTAAGTACTGCTGTTTCCAGTTGCACTTCGAAACTCATTATACTTTCAGATGGATTGTATCTGGTGGACTTGGGTTCGTACCTCCGAGGGTAACTCTCTGCGCTTCAATGCAGTAGTAAGCCTGATATCCTCGTTAGATTGCTGTGTGTGGTGACGGAAATGGAGGCACTTTGGCGGCGTCTATCTGCATTCAGGCAGCCTTGGTTGGATTCCGACGCCCAGACCATTTATCATTATTTTATCCCGTGTTGAATATTCGCCCGACCAATATGACTCCATCACGATGCGCTTTCCCTAACGATCCAATCATTCCGATTTCTCTACTTCAGCAAAGCAGGTCTGTGTATCAACCGTTGAATTCGGAGGATGATCTGGACTTGTGCGCCTCTCCCATGACGGCGCCTCTCCGGTTGCTTGCTGGATTCCCACCAACATCTATCATGGTTGGTGGCGTCGATCCTCTGGTAATTATTATTTAGCTTTCAAAATTGTTTCTTATTATTTCTCTACAGTTCGATGAGTCGATTGAATTTGCCCAAAGCTTATCATCAATCGGTAAATATTCAGTTGCTATTGTGCCTCTAGTTGATCATCTTTTCAGGGGTATATTGTCAGCTGAAAGTGTATCCTGCTTTACCACATGGATTCCTGGGATTCAGTCTTTTACTTCCAACTGTTAATTCAGCCATTGATTTGGCAGCAGAATGGTTATCCACTGCGCTAGGGGTAAAATCGACCAAACTGCCAACTGTCCATTATCCGTAACTGTTAGGATTTATTGGTATATCTATTTGCATATATAAATTGAGCAGCAACAATATATCGCCGTTCAACTGATTTACTGATTTATAATGGTGTTGTCTTCTGTTGGAGATTGCATGATGAACGCCCAGTAATTGTTTCTTAATTCATGGCGGCTAGCAGTCTCGGGCGTAATCTCACCAAGAAATTCATGCTTCATAGTTTGGTTTTTTGCTGCCACCAAGAACGTCTTGGAACAAACTTCGTATTCGATTCCGAAATCGTTCTCAGACTTGATCAAATCGGAACTCAGCGCCTGCCGGGTTTGCGAATGTAAAATGATTAATTCAACACTATGCTATTGGCGACCATTAGATAACAACAAATCCGATCACATCTTCACAGCTTACAGGAACGGGTTGACCCTCCATCTCGAATCGGAAATTCTTGTCTTTATGTGCAATCTTCCAAACTGTATCATACGAATTCTGAGCAGAATGCAACAGCACCTAAACAATCGTAAGGATTCTCCCTGAAATGAAGACCCAATATTCCTACTTCTTGATGTCGGGAATATTTTGATGCAGACAGAGGCGACACCGGCTGCGAATGCAGATACAGCGCTTGCGACCCGGTCAACTTTTCGTGAGCTCGTAATCGGAACGGCATTCCGAATCGCACGACATCACCGAGCACATTGCCCTCCTGAACCTGAACCGGCTCGATGATCTGTTTTTCCATGAGACGATATCAGCTGAATCACAAATGTGATTACGTAAACGTTGCGAGCTGCTGGGTGCTTAATCAAGGTGCTGGTTGTGACCGAGTACGCCTTGGCTCCTGACGACATCACCAAGTCGCCGAGATCGTTGGATAGGATGCCCTGCGTCTTAACCGAGTACAGCAGGACCGAGTCGCCGAAGTGAACATGACCGTCATTGCTGGTCGACAACTGCACGCACTGTAGCGAATGGTTCATCTTGGCCTGGTGTTTCGTGACCAACAGCTCGCCGTTGCTTTTTCTCTGCAGATAATCTTTCATGCGAAGCTGTTCGAGCTCGTAGTCTTCGCTCCAGTTCCCGATCCGACATTTGTGTGTATACGACCCGTCCGCCATGGTTCCAAGCTCTTCGACTCCGAGAGTTCAACAACTAGAGAGATAAAAGATCGAGTAGGTACGGGTCGATTCTGGCAAACAATGTGATAGAATCTGTCAAATCCAATGGCAAAAGAACATCCCAGTATCACGGCAAGTTTCTCTTTAGGTGTATTAATCGAGATGCGAAGGCCTGTAGAGGGAAGCCCATGACGTTGAAGTAGCATCCGTCGACACGCTTCACAAACATGGCCGCCGGTCCCTGGATTCCATACTGACACCAAATAAGAGTTCACGAAACACAATTCTATTGTAGGGCGTACCGATCCCGCCTTATCCCTAAACAACGAATCAATTATTCGGAACTGTCGAACCGATAATATGGAGCCATACCGATGGTCGCCTGTCCACAGATATGCCTCGATCATCGCATCATTTATCTCTGTGAATTCCACCAGAGTCTCAGAAACCTGATGCAAGAATCATTCCATCGATCTGTCCGAAAACCAACGGCAATCTTCAAGAACAACGCATGCCAGATAAAATGAGCATTACCCAGGTTCGATGTGCACTGTTTTGAAACTTGTCGGGCAGCAAGTGTTGTGCTGGCCCTAGGCAATCCGGGACGGGATCGGTCGTCGTCATCTGCGGCAAAAACATGCAGACGCCGGTCAAGACGCTATGTCGGGCGCCGCTCAGCGATTTCAGCATCTTGCGGGCTTCGTCATCGTCTGCGGGAGAGTTTAGGGTTTTAGGGTTTTCTTGGGAATTCCTGCACCTTTGGGCTTCTCGAGGATGCGGCCCTCGTGGGCAACGATGGTATCGGCGGCGATTATCAGGCTGGCATTCGTGCAGCGAATGCTAGCATGAGCCGCCTTCAGGAATGCCGATGCCTGCACGAAATCGGCCGGCGACGCGAACGCCCCTCGATTCAGGAGCGCTTCGTCGAAACCGCTGGCGATGATAAGCGGATGCAGGCCGATCAGGTCGAGGATCTGGCGGCGGCGTGGCGACGCCGACGCCAGCACGACCTTGTCAGCGCTGAGCTCCGGTAAGATCTGGTTGATCATTGGCGGATATGAAACCCGCAACAAATCTGAGCAAAGCTCAGCTACGGAGACAGCAATCGACCGAATTGCTGCCGATAGATACAACTGAACGCCTTAAAAAAGTAAACTGATCAGATCTTCTGAAAACGTTGTCCAATTCATATATGCAATGACACCGATGAATGACATCTATGAACCCATCGGTTTAGCCGGTTTTGGATCTCGATGTTTTAACTTGTTATCAGATTCCAAATTCGGGACTATGCACCATTTGGATCCCAACCACGATGAAGATCCAGAAGAATTGGCTCAAAATCAATCAATAAGATCATGGCAACATGAATATCGTTATCATTAGAGGCAAGTTGGGAGAAGGGGGCTCTCTGCTGTGTGTCTCCAATGAAGATGGCTCCATCCCGCCCACCACATTAGAATGGCCTTGCAACTGTATGATGGTATCGTTATCATCAGAGGCAAGTTTAGAAGGGGCCTCTCTGCTGTGTGTCTTCACTGAAGATGGCTCCATCCCGC